>KZ309018.1:190379-235955 GCA_000376725.2 Ladona fulva
GCTAACGTTTTCTGTAGTTCGCATACATTAGGAGATTTTCACCATCACCGAAAACACTGTAAACAATTCGCCGTTCCATGGAAATTGCGCAGATCGCACAGATTTTTAGAAGCAACAAATTTGGCTTCCTACTATCGACATAGTTTCTAACAACAAGAGATCTTATTAAGCCAGAAAGTATATATAGTTATATATTTGTGGCTTTATTAAGCCAGAAAGTGTCAATTGTTGTTCTTTAATAATATAATTATGACCAATTGATGGTTTGATAAACACGATTTTGTCGAACACTATGCGGCTCGTGGGATTCGCTTTTGCGTTCAAATTTCGCTCGTATACCCTTAATCTTCCCTTTTTCTCACCATAATATTTCTTCGTCGTCTTGTTCGTGAAAAATCGACATATATATGGTCTTTGGTAAATCAGGTTGATTAGAAACACTCACTTATGCCCGTACGTTTGTGTGCATAGTACTTAGCATATGCTGGAATCTCAAAAAGATACCCCCTCTACACGAGGTCTGTCGTTAATTAGTTAGTTCCTACCACTAATTCTATTTGGGCATATAATCCCTGTGTACAATAAGATTATGCATGAGCCCGAATTCGACAATCGTCTTGGTCGCCAAGGGGATGGATTGTTTATTGCAGCAAAAGTTAACAAATTTTCCGAATATTTAATCAAAATTCTCGTAATTTTGAATCTTTATCGATATTTCACAACTGAAATTAAAATTTAGAATTATTTTCCTTTCTTTTGGCACTTGTATCGATTTCGTTGGACCAATATTTCTAATTTGACAATCGTCTTGGTCGCCAAGGGGATGGATTGTTTATTGCAGCAAAAGTTAACAAATTTTCCGAATATTTTATCAAAATTCTCGTAATTTTGAATGGAAAGCAATATCATATGACCAAAATAGAATCTTCATTCAATTTATCTTCTTTAAGAGCTTGTCTCGATTCCGTACGACTAGTCCTTCTAATATAATTTTGCAATGGAAAATGCTCCAATCAACAAAAAGGAACTCTTACAGACATTAATCGTGGGAACGCTTTCATTTGCTTTGGTCGAACAACGGACAATTAAGTTTATGAGAAGTAGCCTGTTATCTGCGAAGGGGAGACAATAATCTCTAATTGTGCAACTTTTGCTTCTTTAGTTTTAGGCGAACATACACTCGCACGAATTTAACATTTATTTATTAATGTGCTTAGCTGAGCTAATGTCACATTTATAAAAACAATCGGACGAGAACCAGCGTATTTATCGTGGTATGCCTGTAGGCCATTTTAAGTTACGTTTCGGCAACATTTAAAAAACTCTTCTGCACATCTAGTTTGGAAATGATTAGAAAAAAGCGCGGTTCCATTGAAGGCACGAATAAATCATTTTGTTCGCAATCGCAGAGTCATCGCTCGTTTGGAGAAGTTTGGAAGAGGAAAGGTTGGCAATGACTTTGAGGTTACGTAAGGCGATGACATTCAAATATCGGTTCTAAATCATTCGTCTGAACGAGAAGAAGGGATTCAGAATGTTTTCTTCCGAAAACATATATTTTTCATACGAAGGTATTCCCAGAAGTACAAACCTAATAAAAGAAAAACAAAAAAAAATTGAGAAAAGATATCTTTATTTCTCAACGTAGTTTAGCTCTATGCACTGTTGCCAGCAATGTCCAATAGCTTCGATAACCTGTTTACTGTGAGAACCGTCGAACTAATCAAAATAGTACACTTTGATCTTAGCCAAGTAGGCAACGCGTTCGACTTCCGTGAAAGCGGTCCTGGTTTCGATACCTGGTAGGGGCCTACGTGCAAAATGACCTCAGCTGTCGAAGTACTTTTAACAATGCTACTACTCAAAATAGCCGTTAACCGTAGACTCCACCTCTTCATTGTTGGCAAATCTGTTACCACCGAGCCATTTTTTCAAGTTTGGAAAGAGAAAATTATCCGAGGGGGCTAAATCTGGTGAATAGGGTGCGTGAGAAAGCAATTCGAACTTCAACTCATTAATTTTGGCCATCGCGATAACGGATGTGTGAACTGATGCATTGTCTTGACGAAACAACGCTTTCTTTTTCGCCAACTGCTGCCGTTTTTTCTTGATTTTATTACTCAAACGCTGTCATAAGTTTGCGCAATACTCGCCGTTGATTATTTTTCCTTTTTGAAGATAATCAATGAAAATTATTCTACGCGCATCCCAAAAAACTAACGTTATAACCTTGCCAGTAGATGGAACTGTCTTTGCCTTCTTTGAAACCCATTTTCCCCTTTCAGTCCATAGTTTTGACTGTTTGTTCGTCTCAGGTGTGAAGTGATGGACCTATGTTTCAACCATGGTTATGAATCGACGCAAAGACACAGCTTTAATGCTGTGAAACATCGCCAAACACTCCATTGAGACATCCTCACGACGCTGTTTTTGTTCCATGTGAGCAAACGCGGCACCCATCTCGCGCACAGCAGCACACATGTTCAGTCGGTATGCGATGTATAGCTCTTTTTAAAATAGCTACGATGTGTGCTAGCTCACGCATTTTCAGTCGACGCCCATTCAGCACCATTTTTAAATATTCTTCGCCATTTCTGGCATAGTTACCTCATTTGGTCGACCACTGCGAAGTGCGCTCGTACAGCCTCGTTCAAAATCAGCCACCCAATATTTTATTGTTGTAAACAAAGAAGCAGACTCTCCCAGAGTAGAATCTTGCTCGACGCTGATATTGGTTGAACGAAGACCTTTCAAATGAAAGTATTGTATCACATAAGGATGACCTGATGAGAATTTTTTCCATGTTCACAAATTCGGGTTCTCTATTGATGGCTGTCAAACAAATATTAAACAACGTAGCGTCTTGAAACTTCAAACTTAAGCTTTAAGGTTGATAATTTCGACCATAGTAATTTTTTTCAAGCAACAACCGCCATCTATACGTCAGATCAGGAACTTCTGGGATTACCCTCGTAATTTTTCGACAAATATTCTGCCTAATGAAACCTAGTTGCTGGGCATGATGAGTAGGTCAAGAAGCTGAAAAAAACTGCAATTTTTTGCTGGAGTGGAAATCGAACCCTAATCGAAACTTTAAAGTATTGAGCCGACCTCGTTATTTATTTTCCGGTGGTGTGGCAGTGGTGTACTACTCATTAATCAACATTATATTTTAGTTATTAAAGGTGTCTTTAATATAGTTATTTAGAAAACTGATGAAAAACACTTGGCTAATATGTTTGATTTTAGTTGAAGAAATGAAAGTGCTGCAGCTGGGAATTGAACCTGGGCCTCCTTCTTTCCGGGTGGTTGCAACATGCATTTTTCATCATTTATTTAGTTGCCATTCCAGCCTTCAGGAAGACCATTTTGATGGTGAGGCGGCAGCTTTGACCATATAGAAGGCACTCCCGTTGTTCCCCTCTATTCTGAACAATTAATTTTCTTTAAATATCCTCTCATGTTGCATAACTGTGATTTAACCAGTAAAGTGGTCACTGTTGAAACCTAGATCCAGATTTGATGTTTGTTCAAGAGATGTTCTACTTTTCTCTATTTTCTGACTCTGAGGTATTAAAAGATTTATGTTTCTGATGAAGTATGTCTTTTGGAATTTAAGGGAAAGAAGTATGTCTTCTGGAATTCTCATGGATATTAAAGACACACTTTTCAGAATATTATGCCCTACCCCATTGAAATTTCTTCTTCCAAGTTACCTTCAGTGTTTGTTGTTTCTTCAGTGACTAAACCATTCTGTGAAGGTCCAAAATGATCGTTTCGTGGTTTTCTTCTCTAGGTTCTTCAACTCTCAATGCCATCTCTGCCTTTGACTGTTCCAGATGGTGCCATGTTTATTTATGACTCCTACTTCCTCATTACTTGCCTCCATTACTCATACTTGCAAGGACTTAGGGCCAGCAGAGGAGATATTTTATTTTTTAAATTATGTATAGGCAAATTGACAGCATGGCTTGATTTTGATGAGATAAAAATGGGTATGTTGTGAAGTAGCAGTTCAGAGTTTTTTTCAATTTTGTGTTGGTGGTGTGTATTTTAGATCTAGTCCCAATCCACAAGGTTGGACCAAGAAATTTCTCTTCAACAAATAATTGAAAAGTGTAAGAAGATAAGGAAGAGAGTATATGTATTGCTCGTGCTTTTTTTGGAAATGTCATATGATCAGGTAAACAAGTAGATTGTGGAAGTTTCTTCCATAGTATGGAGTTGATGAATGGTTGATTAGTTAAATGATGGCAATTTATGAAGGAAAGAGATCTTATTTGGGAGTAAATAGTGAGCAGAATGAATATTTAAAACTGAAAGACAGACTGGTGTAAATGTGTTCAACCTGGTAGTTCGGTTTGTACACATACAGATTCAAGTAGAGAGTCCTTAAGTTAAGAAATTTGGGAATTGTGATGTTCATTCAATTCTTATGTTGTGTATAATCACTAAATGAGTTACTTTAGTTGTAAGACTGCAAATTCAGAATGGAGGGGTTTTAGATATAGAGGAAGAGATGGTTAGTCATGCTGGAAAATGAATGAATTGTTGTATGGGAAAGTTAATGGAAATGTTCAAAGTAAAAGTTGTGTGGAAAGGAAAGGAAATATTTGTCACCAACAAATTGCTTAGCAGTAAATGAAGTAGTATGACATATATGTTTGTATAATTTTTAATGGTAATTAATTTCATTCAAATTATAACAAAAATATTAAAATCCTTTTGATTTTACAATTGAATTCTTATGTGAGTAGAGGAGGATATTTTTGCTCGATTGAGGGTTGTTGTTGAAAAAATACATCTCTAGAAAATTAATGTTGCCATATTTGATGTTATTTTAAACTTGTTTTTTGTTGCAGGCAAAGAGTAGTTTGCGTAAGAGGCATGCAGTGGAAAAACATATAGAAAAGAGGGTAGAAGCACTGGACAACATACAGACTTTGCTGCAGAGAGTGAAGGAGACTGAAACAGATGCACAGGTACAAATTTAAACATTAGCTTTGTCAGGCGCAGATCTATAAATTTACTAAGGGGAGAGTGGTTTAGGGTAATCCCCTTATGTCTTAAAGCAACCCCAACATTAGGTCCTTAATTCTCCAATCAAATGTAAAAATCCTTGACTTTTGCTAAAAACCCAAAAATGTAAATTGATCAAATAATTACTTTAGTATCACTTTATATTTTGAGTTCTTTGTCATTCCCCTAGCAGAGTACTTATATTGCAAAAATACCAATCATTGTCTCTCCTCTGGTTCATACCATCAAATGATAGCAATGGTGCACTAACCAAGGCTTAGGTGAGCCAAACCACTGCAATTCAGTCCTTGAAGTTGTTTTAGTTGTCGTAGGTGAACATTAAATGATTGGGAACTTTTCAAGTTGTGCCATTTGTCAAGATGCTTTACTATCCTTGCCTTAGTTTAATGCAAAGTAGTAATTTGTATTTGATTAGGCATATAGAGGTCAATAAATGAAAGAATTTGAGTAATATTATTCTTCTTCTTTCTCGTCTCCTTATCCCATATCAATATGGTCGGTGTGTCCTTCTTTTATTCTTCTTCTCCATAGATCTCTGTCTAAAGCCTCTTTTTCCTCTAGCCTGTCTCCTTTATGTCTTCTGCCATTTTCTCCTTCCATCTCATCTCTGGTCTTCCTTTTCCCACTTTTTGTCATCTCTTTTACCAACATAGTCCTCTGTCCTTCTCTGTACATGTCCATACCACCACCATGGTCTCCTTACCTTCTTGCCCACAGGTTCCACTTTTACTGCTCCTTCGTACACTTATTTTTATTCTATCCTTCCTTGTTACTCCACAATTACAATGCAATATTCTCATTTCAGCCACTTTAAGCTTTCTTTCCTGGACATTTGTAAGCGGCCATATTTACACCCCATACAGCATAGTAAATCTTGCCACAAGCTTGAATAACTTTCCTTTCATCTTACAACTTACCTTCCTATCGCATAGTACTCCACTGATTTTTCTCCAATGCAGTCAATCTGCAGTTTATTTCATGTTTTAATTTATTTTACACTCCTCAATTACACTGTAAATTTGATCTGAAATACTTGAACTTCCTAACTGATGGTAATTGCTTCTCCTTAAGCTTTACAAATAGGCCTTCTACATTTTTGTTGTCATGTATTCCGTTTTGGAGCTGCTAATTTTCATTCCCTCTAAAGTCTTCCTCCATTCTTCAAGAACCATAAGTAGTTTCTCTTGGGTGTGTTCATAGAGGATAATATCATCCACAAATAGAAAGCTCAAGAGTGCTGTACTTTTAACACTCTTCACCATGGCATATAGGTTAAAGATTATGGGCTGAAAGCTGATCCTTTGTAAAGTTTGGCTCCTTGGCTTTTCTTTTCCAGCGATTGCCCTTGTTGACTCTAACTCTCACTATTTAACCAGACTTGGGACAATGTCAACAATCTACACTATGCAATGCAAAAGGGGGGACTGGCTCACTTCCTCCCCTTTCTGGGTGGTTTAAATTGAATAATATATTATTTTTCTGAAATAAACACCCATTGCTATATCTGCAGAAATCATATTTGAAAAACACAACTGGTTTCAAGAATTCTACCTATGAACAAGTTCCACCAGATATCACCAGTTCTTAGTAGTTAGAGTGTTATCTGTTTTGCTTGTGCAGCACAGGCTTTAAGAATCAGCTTGAGAATCTCTTAGATATATTTGAATGTTTTGTTCTTTTTCAGGTTTTAGAATCCTACAGAAGTGGTGTGATTGCCTTGAAGAAGACTCTCGCAGAAGGTGGATTGTCAGTGGAAAGTGCAGAGAGTGCTAAGGCTGACCTTGAAGATGTAAGTTATCAATCTGCCCAGATAGGAATCATAAATAGCTATGACCTTTCATTCGTTGGATTTTCAAAGATCTTTCCTTACAACCATCTAATCTTTCCTTTAGGTGGGTATACTCTATCATATCCCTTTCACAGCCAACAAAATAATAGGTTTGGATATCATTTAATTGCTACAATTGATTATTTAATTTGCCTCAATCCTCCATTCAGAACAATTTAAACAGGAGCTTCTGAACTGTGCTTTGCACATCCATAATTCATGAAAAAGCATCCAATGGCTTGTGAAAGGCAAGTTTACAGTTGATTAGATAAAATAGAAAGGTGAAAAGTAATGAAAAAATAAAAACTGCCCTTTTGATGAGTAATTAATGAGTTGTTAATATAAAGGATCTTTCCTCTGCCTCTCACCTGGAAAGCAGTTTTAACTTTCTCAAAATTAGTACAGACATTTTATTCCTATGTGATGTGGCACTTGGCCTAGTAAAAGGTTCAGAACCCAAGTAATCACTTTTCTGATCATGTTTCTCTTCTCATGTCATTTTCTGGGTAAGGATGTCCTCGATTGATGTCCTAAATGGCAATACTGTCCCTTATGGAAGTGAAGGCTGTGTAATACTCTTGCTAATTTCTAACACTACATTTTGCTTCAGCATATACCTTGAAAAGATTTGGAATCTTCAACAAGTCACCCTGTTACTTTAAACTGAAATTTGTAGACAATTTAAGTTACAACATTCCTTAACCTTTCCTTCTGAAAATCTTCGTCCTGCTTTTTACACAAGTTCTAATCTCTGCTCTCATCTATGTAATGGCCATGACCAAAGAAATAAATTGAAAAATATCTGGTATCTACTAGATTGTGGTGACTGCAAAACTTATTACATTGTCCAAACAGGAAGATCTTTCCAACGCACACAGAAAAACGCAAGATTTCATTTATAAATAAATCTGGGAAATCCCTTTTTTCCATGCATCTCATTTTTAACAGTCATACTTCATCCTTTTCTCCTATAATTCTCAACATTGGTCACAAAGAAAAGAAGCTTGACCTCCAAGAACAGCTGCAGATTCACCCCCACCTTAAGTTTCCTATGAACTTTTACATCTTTCCATGAACCTTAGTGAAAAGATTCAATAGCAAATGAACTTTTTCACAAAAAATTTCACAACCCATTTGATTTTTAAACCATTTCTAACTGCTCTCATCTCTTTATTCCACTGCCAAAATAATTTACATAAAAGACTGTAATTCAGATATTTGGATGAATGACAAATTTTGTTCATGAATATAATTGGATAGTGACTGGAAGTGAAAATGTTAAAACTTTTTAGAAAATGTGCAAAATTTGTGGTAGAAATTGCATAGGTTGAGTAAATATACATTTCTTAAGATTCTCTATGTTTTCATTTGACTTGAAAGGTACTTGAGCTGCATGAAGACATTTCCAGCTCTCTGTCTAATGTGGGAAAGATTAGTGCAGCAGAAGAGCAAGAATTGGAAGAAGAATTATCTGAACTGTTAGGAGAATCAACTGTTGAAGAGAACCCAACAACAACGGAAGGTTTGAAAGACATCAGCAACAGATTGAATACAATGAAATTGGAAGGTAAATCAAGTGTTCCCTCCTTTTTTGGTCTGTTTCAATAGTTTATGTGTAACAGTTATAATACTAATGGACTGGAATAAGGACAGCTCAGGCATTGTCAGACAGGGCAATCTAATGAAAAATTTGCTTTTGGTCTGTCAAATGTAATTTTTTCTTCATGAATCTCTTTCTTAACTAAAATGATCCATATCATTAGTATGTTGTTCTTGAGTCTGTAAGAGTACAACTTGTCAAAATAACTTCAGCTATTAGGTCTTTAATGGAAACTATATGTACATACTTGTTTGATCAAAACTAGTTTAGGGTGCTTTGTCCTGAGAGATAACAATAGTATTGATTTGTACTGGGGATCTAATTTCTGCCACTAAAGTTTTGATAGCCATATTCCACTGATACAAGAGAACCAAAGGAAAACCTACCGAAAGGATTTATTTGACCCCCATAAATTCCTATGGTAAATTAGTTTAGCAGGTCATGCATTACATTTTGATTTAAGATGTGTGGGGAATTGCCAATGCTTCAGGGGATGTAGAGATTTGTCCTGGTTTAACAGATCAGAAATTTAGCTGCCTTTCACAAACCTGTTGTCATATGATTTTTAACTTTTACATTTTTCTTTCTTGGTTGCATTTTTGGTAAAGGTAATGATAAATATTGTGTACAAATGATGTCAAGAAAGGAATTTCTTTAGTTATAATAATTAGTGATAATCTGCTCCATTTAATAGATTGGAACCATAAGGACATGTACTACACCAGCAAATTATAAATACATTAATGACTGGTGTAGACATAACTACATCCACATTAGGGCTAAGGAGCTGATTGAGAAGCAGTACTTTAGGAAGGAGAAGTAGAATGGCATGGAATTAGTTGATGCACTTTTCCTTAAGGAAGGAGAGATCCTTCAAGATCAAGGATGATTGAGAGCAGGAGAAAGGAGTGTTGTAGTTGTTGATGGAAACGTTATTTTAATTTGAATGAAAATTCATGACAGGGGTGTAATGAGATGTTATTTCATTGGTTCCTCAAAAAGATTTGAATTTTTTCCCTCTAACTAGGCTGTGGAGGCAGCTAATTATTCATGTGCAATGCAACATTTGCTTAAACCCATGCCTCTTGTTTGTATGACTCAGCATTTTTCAAACCTTTCAATTAGAATTGTTATCACTCACTCTTTGATAAGTGATACTTCAGTTAATATACATGAGAGTAATGGTGTCTGCTTTTGCCTCTTTGATTTCTGTTTATATCTATCAAAGGTAAATTATATTTTGCTAATGCCTTGAGAAGAAAATACTTGCAGTCTGGTTTTTTGATAACTACAAGGGTTGATCAAAGAAAAAGCAGAATTTTAAAATTACTTGGGGCTGTGTAATTCCAATTGTCAAATTTCATTTGTGTGTATTGGTACACATGTCCCTATTGTACATTGTTAAGGTCAGTCAAGCCTTTGAATGCTTAGTCTATTGCTGGCAGTCAAATATGTCTGATTCTGTATTGATCTCAATGTTGCCAAAACGTCATCTTTTCAAGGTTTTTATCAATTTGGTAATAGGAAGAAATCACAGAGGGCCAGGTCCAAAGAGTACGGTGGTTGAGGCATCATAATGGTGTTGGTATTTGATGAAAATGTAAACAAGCAGCGAGGTGTGAAATGGTGTTATCATGATGCAATTGCCACCAGCAAGGATATTTGAAGAAAAATGTTGAGGATTATTATTGGATGGACATTGTATTTACAAGATGGACATAACTTTTGTTGTAGTCATTTTTATGGGAAGCAGAAAGGGAAGAATATTACTCTATTCCTATATTTTCATTAAATCCTTTGTGTGTGGAGAAATCAGTGGCATGTGTGTATTAGGGTTGCCAGTAGTATCCAATTTTGAGATATTACTATTTTCTGATTTATATTTACGAAATATCCCTGAGAAATCTTAAATAGAACACAAAAATACTGTTTCTGGGACTAAATGAACAAGAGTTGCATATTGTTTTTTTCTGTTAATGACACCTAGTAAGCAAATTGCTCACATTGTAAATCATAAAAATTAAGGTAATTATAGAAGAATCAAATCAGCATCTGTAAATATTTTGTTATCAGACAAAGACATGGTTGCTCTAGTCTTTTCATATCCATCTAAGTGACTAAAACATTCTGCATTGTGTAGATATGGCACAATGTACAATAACATTGTATTTGTATACCCAAAGTGTTTCATGAATGTAACATTTTGAAGAGTAGAATGCCATGGAGTTAGGGGCTTAAGATTCTTGGGCTTCTGTTACAGTTTCTGCCTCCTGTTTAAACTATTTGGTTGAAAGTTCAAACATCTAAAACTGTCCTTTTGTTTTTGCAGATCTACCCAATGTGCCAACCCATGTGCTCTCTCAGCCAGTCATTTTAAAGGTGCCAAGTCAATGAGAGATGACATTGCTACATGTCAACATTTCTTCTAGTGAGGGAAAGATGTACTTTCCCCGACTTATCAGAGACTTGTATATATATATTACTGTTTAATTATTTTGTAATTTTTTTATAAATTGCAAGGCAACAGTTGCCTTTATACAGTTTTTGTGAAATCAAGGGTTGAAAAATAAATGAAATAACACATTTAAAATTGGCAAATTAAATTCCCAGGTTGGAAATTTTGCCATGTATTTGACCACATCAATTAAAATAAGCTTAAGATTTAGATATTTGAAATTTTCAATCATAACTTCCAAAAGTTTGTCTAATTCAAAATCTTAGAAAGAGGTATTGATAACGTCTTGGAGCAATTGTGGAGCCATTAATTGTCCATTTTCACCATCTGCACTTCACACTAACAATGTGCAAAAATATAAGGATAGATAATAGTTGACAAAGGTTTAGCGGTGCTAAGTTATCTCAAAATATTTACTTCAAACAGCTTCAGTGTAGTAATTGAGCCATCATGCAAAGCCTTACTTAAAACTCAATCTTCAGTGAAAAGCATTTGACACCTTTTATTAAATAAGTTTTAATGGAAATCATCAATGAAGATGATGGAATCAACCTTTTCTGACTCTCGTCTAAAATCATAGTCTTAGAATTTTATCAACAACACTTGCTGTAAAGGCAATATCAACTGTTAAGGTTTCCAAGAACAGCTATACAAATGGAATTGAGCAATGACAGCTTCTTTAAACAATTATATGTACAATCCTCACAAATATTCCAAATTTGAGGAAACTAATCAAGCTTTCACCATAAAAACCATTCATTCATTCATTCAAAGAAAACTAAGGTTACTTTGTTACAAGAGGTATACTCCAAAACCACAATCATTTTCTTTTACACAGAATTACAAAAGTTTAACCATTTCCTTTGTTGACTACAAAAGTAAAATATAAGGCATATATTTTCCTTAACAAAAAATGCAAAACATAACAGGAAAACTGGCAATGAAGTTCTAGTAAATTTTGGGATTGTTATTCACCATGCCATAGGCATTAAAACCATCTTAATCATGTGGAGCATAAATGTTTCATAGGACAGTAGGCAGAGAACATGGCTATGGCTCACTGTGGCAAATATTTATTACCTACATTCCGGTGTAATAAAATATTTATTTTGCCTGTGATCTAACAATCACAAAAAATCTTGGGACTTCATCATGTCTATTGCTATTAACTGAAGAAAGGGCCTTTGCACTGCTCAATTCCTTCTTAGACTTCACTCTCACAGCAGCACATGCTGTCTTCTTAAGTTGATCGACAAGGTTCCAAAATAAATTCATACATCTAATCAATGCTCTAATAGTCATCCATCTCATAATCCATGTCCAGTTCATCGAGCTGCATACTCTGGAAGTCAACTTTGTAACGAAGCAGACCTGCAATGTGATTTAGAAATTCAAACATTAGACAGACAAAACACATAGGGGGAACAATAAACAACAGGTCCATTGTTCATTGAGAGAACATGATGAAATAATAACTAGAAGCAGTAAGACATTCAATTTGTCCAAAAAAATGAACAAGTTGCTAAAAATGAAATAGCAATAATATTGCCAATCAAAATGGCTTAAATCCTTCTTTACGAAGATAAAATTTGGTACATTAATATGGCCAGTTCCTATAAAACAAATTCAGTCTACTCCCAATAAAACATTAGTCAAGAGAAACCGACTTGAGATAAGGAAAGGGCGATTTCAAGATTTTTGCTAGAAATAGTGCTCAGAGTTGCCACAATATCTAGTAGCAGGAAGTTTGATGGTCATTTATTGAAAGTCAAATCTTACTGCTGCATTTTTCTGTTTGAACAGTCCTGTTCAACATTAATGCAACACCCAGTAACATTTATAAGTGGACATCAAAGGAACTATCAGAGAGATAGGGTTACCCCAAGCGTTTAGGATAGCAGTGGCAATAGGTGTAATAGGGATTGGGACCAATTTTCAGAGAAGTTACTATGAAGGGCTTGCAAAAATGAATTCTCTAATGAGCCCAAAACATACCCTTTGCAAGGTGGGAGTGCAATTAGCAATACCACAGCAAGAAAATAAGGAATTCTCATAACTAAAATATCATAAAATGTAAAAATCATGCAGATGAGAATGGCTGCAATAATCATAAAATAAGTTTTTGTTAAGTTCTTCCATTTTGCTGATAAATAAAACCACATCTCAGACATACAAAATCCACCTCATTGAGTGACTTAGTAAATATTTAGGCAGACATCAGAAGAGAACATTAGGAATATGTAAAATCATGGTTGGCAGAGATTGAAGGAGTGGGTAGAGGGATGGAAAGTCCTTGGAAGTCAAGACATTCATATTTGGAAATGGTATCAAATAAAGCAAGAGAATGTTCAATAAATGGTGACACTATAGTAACATTTTCATCAATCATATCCTCCTCAGACTCTAGAAACTACTTTCTGGAAAAGTTCAACTTTATCACTTGAAACACTTCTTACATTTGTAAAAAATGGTAGTAAAGCTGTATACGTTCTGATAATTCCCATAAATAATAATGAATGAACTTTTCTTCAGGAAATTCTTACCTATTTTCTACTTTCATAACACAGGAAGGACGCTTTTAAATACAATCACTCTGGGTATTGCATTAATTAGAACACTTATCTGCATATGTTGGAATGACATAAGGACGTAATGGTTTAATCAAAAGAAACAATTTTTCCATTTCAGCTGATATGAAGTAACTTCACTGAGGAATTTATTGATCTTTTCCAGATTTCACATTTTCATCTGTAGTTGCTAAAACATCATACAAGAATATAACCCTAGATAGTGCTTAGGATGGGGATAATTATTACCAAGAACTTAAAGAGAGGGAAAAGACACAATTATAGCTAGGTCCACAAAATTTTGACTTTAGAAGTGGAAAAAGAAAATGTTAGATCAAAAGTTTACTGCAATTAGTAATTTTTATTAACAATGTTGTAATAATTCCATCCCATATGGGCAAAAAAGGTTTCTGAAACCATTAAAAACAAATGAAAGGGATGCAGTTTAATATCCGACTTAAATTTCTCATCGACAAAACTCATAATTATACCAACAATACGAAAGTTTGGAACTCAAAAATTCTAACAAACAAAAATTTTACTTTCAAGGAACATGAATTAATTGATCCAGCCAAATTTTACAGCAAAATAAATTTATGCACTAAAATATTTAAAAAATAAGAACATGACAGCATTATAGATGAGGTGCAGTCTCAAAACAATATATATATAACACTGTGCATCTGTACATTTTAATGTTTTGACTCCTTCCCTTGCAATACTGCCTAAAAAAGCAGAAACTATTGGGAAGCATCATCTTATATTACAAAGGCAGATGCTTCCATTTACAAATACGTTGGAATGAAAATGAGAGTCCAACAGAAGTGTTTACGATTCCAAGCAACTGAATTTAGGAAATATGAAAACACAGCACAGTAGATATTCTTAGTACCTTTTCTTTTGTTATGAAACATAACTCATGCAAACAAAACTTTTAAAAATATAAATCATATCAATTAATTCAGTTGAAATCTTAATCCTTAAGTGATAACACAGAATGAGTATCTCAACTAATATCTTTGGAAAATGAACAATCATGCCATTTGCAATCCACTGACAGTGCCTTTTGTAACATGCATTCACGAGATTAAGCTGAAACTAGGATTCCCTTGAATAGGAATGAATTGTTCCATCCATCTGTAGCTCCATCTAACAATTTCCAATGTCAGGCAAAAGGAAGGAAGGAAGGAAAAAATATTAAAACCATCTTTTACTTGATATCTGAAGCTCCTTGGAAACATTTTTCTGGAAATTCTGTACGCCCAAAGCTAATCCAAAATATTTCAGAATGAAATTTAATTCAAGCCTATTCAAATATTAAACACAAAAATAGCAACATTTAAGCTAAACTGAAATGTGCACAAACTAACAGCATTCATTTAGAAAAGAACTATTAATGATAAAATAAAAAATGCTAAGATGAAATAACTTTCCACATACACATATATAAACATATTCATGTATATATGTGTTCTCTACCTTCTGCAGTGGCCAAATAAACCTCATTTAACTCTCAATTAGACTCCTAGTAATCATCTAGGTCCACGTCATCCATTGGCTCATCAGCTTGTAACGACTGGAAGTCCACCTTGTAGCGCAGAATTCCTGCATGGCACACATTTATTCATTGCAGCTAAGTTAACTTCCCTCTTTCACAAATGCTTTCCAATGTCAACTCAAAGAATCACATTATTAGTTCAGATAAATATGAAAGAAGAAGATATCTTACCTCGATAATTAATACTGATTCATTACAAGAGCTTTCGACAAACATATCTAAGAACTGCAATTCAGAGTCATACCAAAGTATGAGATGTTAGCAATGTATAATTCTTAGACAAACTAAATTAGGTAGTGTAATCTTGCTGTCATTTACAAATACAAATCACAAGTTGCATGTTATAATTAACATTTGAACATGCCACTTGTAGTCAAGTATAACTTGTTTGTTTTTATAGAAAATAATACATTTTACAAAAAGCAATCAATGAACTGACGCAATTTACACCTCAGAAAACACCTTGTTATGAATTCAGTAAAAATTATTTACAAAAATTCAGCCTTACATATTCCGAAAGATAGTAAAGTTAGGATGAAAAATTAGACAACTGTCTAATTTACAGGGAAATAGAAAGTAGAAGGGTAGATAAGGCAGTCGAATGATTTAGATAACATGAAATATTGTGATGATTGGAAATTAGAGCTAAATATAGACAAAATTTCAGCGATTAACCACTCTGAAAGAAATCTATTGCCAAGACTATTTGGAAAGATTCAGAGGGAAAACTTAATTGAGAGTAGAATCTGTGAAATATCTTAAAGTAAGCCTTAGAATAAGAATTTCTATAATTTAACATGGGGTACCCACATCTGTAAAAATAAGTGGATGAGCACTAAAAAACAGATTAGAGAAGAGAATAGTTGTAAGGCTATGAGAAGAAAATTCAATAATGGTAGATTTGGTGAAATATCTTGGTATATACACCATGAATAACTTAACAGGAGTACCCATATTCATAGCACATGAGGATGGGCACCTAAGAAACTCTAATTATGCTGAGAGAAAAATTGGAAGGAGCAAAGAAAAAGTCTTCAAGATGTTACATAGGTCTCACCTTAAGTATGAATGTGGTGTATTTGACAATGCACACAAGTGTTGTATTTTTGACTTAGATAAGGTATGACGAAAGGCAATGCTCATTATACAAAATATTTTGCCTAAAAATCCTATATTTTGCATCTAATTTGCAAGTAATGTATGCAATAATTGTAAAAAACTGTTATGACAAATCAGTGAATGTTATTCAAATGCTTCAGGACACAAGATGGGGATCTCTAGGAGATAAAAGATTGAAATAGGCTTAATTTACTAAATAACTTCTGAAAAAGTATGTTCTTAAAATATGTAGTCGATATTATGTGTCCTCCCTGTTACACTGACAATTCTGATACTGTAAGAAAAATCAGAAAAATAGTTGCTAGAACCCTTAAGAGTGCCAGGGAGCATGATCGTGCTCTTCTCGTCTTTTGCCAAAAGTGCTGGAAGCGCTATCGTGCTCCTCAAGCATTGTCGCTATTAGAAGTTAGTAGTTCACTATTTTTTGACAGATGGTACTTATGTGCAGATTACTTATGATGCCAAACGTTTGTAGTTCCCAAATTGATCACAGGCAATTATCTTCGTATATTTTTACATGTGTTATGATTTTATAAAGTTTACTCAAAATGCCTTGGCAATTTTAGCATAGTTCCTACAAAATTGGTTGAAGGGTTAAGAATTTATGTTTTCCACAAATGATACTAAAAGCTAATCAATTAAGGAGGTAGAGTAATGGTGCATGCACCCCCTGCCACATGCAGAAAGATGGTAAGGGTACATATGTAGATTTAGACAGTAATATTATATATTCTTTGATATATTCTTATATATCCTTTGATACTCTCATCAGCTTCTCTTAAGAATTGTTGATAAGTTTCTGTGCAAGAATTGTCCTTCTAAAAAGACCATAACCATTTTGTGGTGTATATTGGTCAGTATATCCAAGATTATCTTCTTCAATGCAAAAATATCCTTCGTCAATTAGACATGAGTTTTTCTCTTTAGTAGTAGTAGTATTGCTAAAACAGTGCTTCGACAGCTGAGGTCATTTCGCATGTAGGCTCCCACCAGGAATCAAACCCGGAACCACTTTCATAGGAGTTGAACGTGTTGCCCACTTGTCTATCTGGGAGCCCTTTTCCCTTAAGTTAAAGTAATTCAAAAGCAGTACTGAGTTCATTAAAAAAGTAGTCAAATTTTCAATTTATGTATGGTGATAAGCTTAAATGATGCATAGAATTCATCATGTCATTCTTTATAACTGTACCTGATGTCATAGAACAAAATTGTGTTTGCTTGATTATAAGGAAAGGTTCTTTCCCAAATTTTGCCAAGAAGAATGTGGGGGTAATCTTATATTCATGAAGGTAAGAAGAAATTTTCATAAATTTAGTAAGAATAATAATTTTTACATATTGTCAAGCATTCATGGGGTTATGGTTACTATGAACAAAAAATCCAGTTTCTTTCTTTTTTAATAGTTTCAACTGAAATGTGAGATGACTGTAAACAAATAAAAAATATACCTAGTTAATAAATAAATACAAAATATACCTAATTTCTGATTTTCCATAAGATTTTGTTCAACTTCTTTGCAGTTAAGAAAAATGACATGATGAAGATTGTGTATCATTTAAGCTCTCATTACAACTCATGTAAATACAGCATTTTAATGACTTAACCTTAAGAGAGAAATTCAAGGCTAATTAAGGAAGAAAGTTTTTACTTTGAAGAAAAAAGTTTTAGAAAGACTGACCGTTTACTCTGCAAGACAGTCTTTAGAGGACAACTCTTGCACAGAAACTCAGCAGAGATTCTCGAAAGAAAATGATTATATACAGGAAATAAAAACTATAAATTACTGTAATGGTAGTTTCACTTGCTGATGGAAGAAAACTACTTTGGTTTATTTATTTTAAATAGGAATGATCTTTGAAAAAGGAAGCTGCCAAGTGGGATTGTACCCAAATACATTGAAAATGATACAGAGGACCAGAAGATTCAATGAGGCTAAAGAGTATCCTAACAATCAACTTCTTGATGATAATAGTGAAGTGAATGAAAGGGAGAATTTTCAAGTGAGAGTGAACAAGATGGATGGGATTACAATAGACTGGTAGACAACTATTTACTATCTTGAAATCTACAAAATGAAACATTGGTTTTAAAGTCACATTTCCTCTAATATAAATGTAATTCTACATAAGATGGAAAAGAGTAGTAACATCAACCTCTTACAAATAAACATCATTAATTACCTGACATGAAGTAATGCTTAAGTATGATGAGTAACATATTCCATTATCACTACCCTTGAGAACTAATGATGAGCAGAAATGAAGCCAAGTTGAGAGTCCATAACATTGGCTCACATCAGAAGTTAAAAATGCTGTGCCACTCTTAACTGATCCCCATCACATATACATTGCTTTGACCCTCTGAGACTGGCAAATGGACATCTAGCCCTAATGCCACTGTAAACAATGAGACTAAGAAATATGTCTTTACTTTCTGTTTCTCTTTTTGAGGACAATGGATTTTACATTTAAGATCTTAGGGAGAGCGCCACCAAAGTGACGTGACCTATAATCTGGCAGCAACATGATAGAAATGTGGCAGCAACATTTATGTGACAACACACACAAGTGACTCAAAGCCCAAGGGGGTAAAATGACACGTAATATTGTTAATTAATACATTGTTTTAGCATATTTCCAAAATAGAAATGTTTCATTGGTATTGATTGAATCAGGGGNCTTTGTGGGTGACTAAGCTATCCATAAATCTGATATTTTATCAATACATGTTAAAAAGTATTAAGCTGTTCCAAAAAATTATGAAAGGATATGAAATGTAAGTAAAAATTGGAACTTCTAACAAAAACAACTATCTATTAATGACTAAATTATGGATAGGATCAAGGATATGAAATGTAAGTAAAAATTGGAACTTCTAACAAAAACAACTATCTATTAATGACTAAATTATCACATTACTAAACTAAGCAACAGCAAATTGAATAGTAAGTGTATAAGCAAAATCATGAGTTAAAAAAACAAAATCTAACCTCTTTGTCAGTGAAATGTGTTTTGTCCTTTTCTTGCTCAGGCGTCAGGTGCAGTATCTTTTCCTCTCCAGTGGCATGATTTTTGAGGACATATCGTTGAATATCCAAATTCTCCCAACAGATCAGAGTTTCCACTGAGCCAAGTTCCAGAGCTCTCAGCGTGTCTTCCACTCCAAAGCAGTATTTGCCAGTATCTTGACTTATCTCATCAAAATATCGCCCTGAGAAAACAATATTTCACTCCACATTAATAATACATAGTGATTTTTCAAGCAATAAGTGATAGAAAAACAAAGTGACTGAATAGAGAAGCTTTAAGTAAGTTATTCCCATTTCACTATCAGATGAAAGACAGCCAGGTCTTGGTTAAGTCTAAATTAGAAAGCAGTCTAGAAAGAGCATAATTACACATTTTATGTCCAAATAGGTATAGTAGTTAAATTGACAGTTATCACTGTATTCACAGAGTCACACTTTCACAATTTGACCAACAGAAAAGGGTGAATTTAGTACGTCAGGCAGTGAAGAAAATATTTTAGTACAAGGTTTAACTGTTTCTTTTGAATATTTCAATAAGTAGTTTGTTTATAATAAGCACAAATTTTTCCTAGGTTCTGTGATAATCATAGGCTTATAGGCAATACATAGCATCTCAATGTTTGAAACGTACATTAATTCCAAAAAAGCTATGACATTCTACATTTTAAATAAGAAAAAACACTTTCTGTGCAATTTACTTTGTATTTTTGCAAGAGGCCTAACATTAAGATATTTTGCTCAAATAGCTACTTATTCTTCTGTATTATTAACTTAACAAAGGCTATAAGTAGATCTTTATTATTCAAGCAGTATTTTTATCACCATATTTTATATTGTTTGGAACAAAATGAGAATGGCTTTAATATTGACTTATCGAAAAATTATAACAACAGGTTCATGAAGAGAGGAAGTAAAGGGGATCTTCAAGGCAGAATGATTTCTGTACTATTTTATGAAGGATTTTAATTTTTTTTGTTTTAATCATACTATTATATTATGAGAAACTGCATCAAGGAAAATCAAATCTGCCAATATCTAAGTCATTATGAGGCAGATGCCTAATGTTTCTGTCACAGATGATGCCTTCCACTCACTGCCAAACATAATGAAACCTTATTGAGAGCATGGGCTTCATTCAGCATCACTGGGAAGAATTTTCAATTAAAGAATTAGCGGGGCTGTCACTATATAAAAATTATATTTTACATTTTTTCAAAAACTATTGCCTTACTCCCTGATTAAGAGGAAACAATTTCTTTGACAAGTATTTATCTACATAACTGTCTTCATCCAAATACAACATCAAATTCTAAGCACTATACACATTCTATATTTGACTCTCATCCCTGGTTTTTAGGATGAAAAGTCATGATTAGTTACTTCACCTACGAAATTTTCCCAAAAGAATGCCAAATGCAACTCAAGAAATTCAAAACAAATTTTGTGGTACCTTCTCATCTCCAGAGGGAAACTTTCTACGAAATACATTACAGTGAACATAATACAGTAAAATTTAAGTAAAACAGAAGGATTTAGCTATTTAGAAAAATTGGAAAGATTTGGGTTTAGAATGAAAGAATTTCAAATGAGTATTAATGTAAGTGATGAGTAATGTCTAGTAAAAATGTTCAAGCGTTTAAAATCAATGGTAGATAAAAATAATGTACACATACAAAAGACATTATTAATTACTGAGGCAGAGTTCTATTGTTCTATTCTATTCACACCTTTCCATTGAAACTCCTCTTTAATAAATGGGTTAGTATACAAACCAATAGCATTTATTGCAGATACACCATCCTGAATAGCTTTTTACTCTCTCTAAAATTAAGAATTGAAAATGAGTATCTTTCCCAATTTCTACAGATGGCTATTAATTTATTTATGACAACTGATCCAATGTGTCAATTTTTACTCCTATTTTAAAATCCACACTTTCATGACACATAAGCAAAGAATCAAATAATATCTTCAATTATAAGAAGGATATTCTTGGTACTCCATAAGACTGACAATTCTTTTGTTGGCTTGTATAAGACAGTCCAGAGCAGGTCCTTTAATGCAAATGTTGTGGGACATAGTAGAGTAACCTCCATTTTAGTGCAAAACCATAAAATGATTCAGAGTAGTTATGAAACATCCACGATACAATGTAACTTTGGGTTGGGACTATTTCTGAGTAGCCCAGAAACATTTATGTATTTTTCTACACCTTGTTTTGAAACGAAGTTTTACAGCGTGTACTACACATAAAACATCAAATAAAGGATTCATACTCACCAATCAATTTCTTTTCCTGGATAAACTTCACATTTTGTAATGATTCAGCAGCTAGTTCAATTGCTTGGTTGAAACCGTTCTCCCCACCATACGACACATCCACAAGTTTGATCACCTTTGCTTGCAATCGCTGTTGAATAATTTTCACCGCGTTAATCGCTATCGTATTACAAAATTCGATTTAGTTGGCTTAAAAGTACGTCACATCACAAATGCTGATATGAACCACCTTCCGATTAACCAATACTTCTGAGTATAATTCGAGAAGGCAAGCATCAAACTTACAAACAAGGAATAGTTACAAAAATTATGATAACGGACCGACACTCACCGGATCAAACATATCGGACTGACTCAATTCTGTTTTAAAATCCGCACTACCAGCTAAAATTAGACCTGCGATGTTTGGCTTGTCGTTGGTAATAAACAGCTGAGTAGCCACCTCTGCTACTTTTCTCACGTAGTTGTGTCTCTTCTCCATTCTCAGGCGGGCGAAACGGAGGGCTGACTGACCACCACGACCTGAGAACAAAAACAATGTAATCATCGTCTATGCTTCCAATTTCAAATTTAATGTATTTAAAATTAACTTACCGTGCTTTTTCGGTAGATCTACGGTGAACTTGTGAAGTACTTCCCTCGTGTTTCCTTGCAAGGTTCCAAATAGAGCTCCATTACCATCCATTACGATGAAACCAAACTTGTTATCATCAGCGAGCAATGCAGTTAACGCTTCCGTGTGAAACTGAAACAAAGAGCTCGAATTTAAGACAATTGAAATGTAAGTAAAAATTGGAACTTCTAACAAAAACAACTATCTATTAATGACTAAATTATGGATAGGATCAAGGATATGAAATGTAAGTAAAAATTGGAACTTCTAACAAAAACAACTATCTATTAATGACTAAATTATCACATTACTAAACTAAGCAACAGCAGATTGAATAGTAAGTGTATAAGCAAAATCATGAGTTAAAAAAACAAAATCTAACCTCTTTGTCAGTGAAATGTGTTTTGTCCTTTTCTTGCTCAGGCGTCAGGTGCAGTATCTTTTCCTCTCCAGTGGCATGATTTTTGAGGACATATCGTTGAATATCCAAATTCTCCCAACAGATCAGAGTTTCCACTGAGCCAAGTTCCAGAGCTCTCAGCGTGTCTTCCACTCCAAAGCAGTATTTGCCAGTATCTTGACTTATCTCATCAAAATATCGCCCTGAGAAAACAATATTTCACTCCACATTAATAATACATAGTGATTTTTCAAGCAATAAGTGATAGAAAAACAAAGTGACTGAATAGAGAAGCTTTAAGTAAGTTATTCCCAGCTACTTATACTCTTGCAGAACTAACAACTGAGAAGGATTAAGTATGGCACGGCATACTACCATGAAAGACGCACCAACTTTAAGTAAGTTATTCCCATTTCACTATCAGATGAAAGACAGCCAGGTCTTGGTTAAGTCTAAATTAGAAAGCAGTCTAGAAAGAGCATAATTACACATTTTATGTCCAAATAGGTATAGTAGTTAAATTGACAGTTATCACTGTATTCACAGAGTCACACTTTCACAATTTGACCAACAGAAAAGGGTGAATTTAGTACGTCAGGCAGTGAAGAAAATATTTTAGTACAAGGTTTAACTGTTTCTTTTGAATATTTCAATAAGTAGTTTGTTTATAATAAGCACAAATTTTTCCTAGGTTCTGTGATAATCATAGGCTTATAGGCAATACATAGCATCTCAATGTTTGAAACGTACATTAATTCCAAAAAAGCTATGACATTCTACATTTTAAATAAGAAAAAACACTTTCTGTGCAATTTACTTTGTATTTTTGCAAGAGGCCTAACATTAAGATATTTTGCTCAAATAGCTACTTATTCTTCTGTATTATTAACTTAACAAAGGCTATAAGTAGATCTTTATTATTCAAGCAGTATTTTTATCACCATATTTTATATTGTTTGGAACAAAATGAGAATGGCTTTAATATTGACTTATCGAAAAATTATAACAACAGGTTCATGAAGAGAGGAAGTAAAGGGGATCTTCAAGGCAGAATGATTTCTGTACTATTTAATGAAGGATTTTAATTTTTTTTGTTTTAATCATACTATTATATTATGAGAAACTGCATCAAGGAAAATCAAATCTGCCAATATCTAAGTCATTATGAGGCAGATGCCTAATGTTTCTGTCACAGATGATGCCTTCCACTCACTGCCAAACATAATGAAACCTTATTGAGAGCATGGGCTTCATTCAGCATCACTGGGAAGAATTTTCAATTAAAGAATTAGCGGGGCTGTCACTATATAAAAATTATATTTTAAATTTTGTCAAAAACTATTGCCTTACTCCCTGATTAAGAGGAAACAATTTCTTTGACAAGTATTTATCTACATAACTGTCTTCATCCAAATACAACATCAAATTCTAAGCACTATACACATTCTATATTTGACTCTCATCCCTGGTTTTTAGGATGAAAAGTCATGATTAGTTACTTCACCTACGAAATTTTCCCAAAAGAATGCCAAATGCAACTCAAGAAATTCAAAACAAATTTTGTGATACCTTCTCATCTCCAGAGGGAAACTTTCTACGAAATACATTACAGTGAACATAATACAGTAAAATTTAAGTAAAACAGAAGGATTTAGCTATTTAGAAAAATTGGAAAGATTTGGGTTTAGAATGAAAGAATTTCAAATGAGTAAAGTATTAATGTAAGTGATGAGTAATGTCTAGTAAAAATGTTCAAGCGTTTAAAATCAATGGTAGATAAAAATAATGTACACATACAAAAGACATTATTAATTACTGAGGCAGAGTTCTATTGTTCTATTCTATTCACACCTTTCTATTGAAACTCCTCTTTAATAAATGGGTTAGTATACAAACCAATAGCATTTATTGCAGATACACCATCCTGAATAGCTTTTTACTCTCTCTAAAATTAAGAATTGAAAATGAGTGTCTTTCCCAATTTCTACAGATGGCTATTAATTTATTTATGACAACTGATCCAATGTGTCAATTTTTACTCCTATTTTAAAATCCACACTTTCATGACACATAAGCAAAGAATCAAATAATATCTTCAATTATAAGAAGGATATTCTTGGTACTCCATAAGACTGACAATTCTTTTGTTGGCTTGTATAAGACAGTCCAGAGCAGGTCCTTTAATGCAAATGTTGTGGGACATAGTAGAGTAACCTCCATTTTAGTGCAAAACCATAAAATGATTCAGAGTAGTTATGAAACATCCACGATACAATGTAACTTTGGGTTGGGACTATTTCTGAGTAGCCCAGAAACATTTATGTATTTTTCTACACCTTGTTTTGAAACGAAGTTTTACAGCGTGTACTACACATAAAACATCAAATAAAGGATTCATACTCACCAATCAATTTCTTTTCCTGGATAAACTTCACATTTTGTAATGATTCAGCAGCTAGTTCAATTGCTTGGTTGAAACCGTTCTCCCCACCATACGACACATCCACAAGTTTGATCACCTTTGCTTGCAATCGCTGTTGAATAATTTTCACCGCGTTAATCGCTATCGTATTACAAAATTCGATTTAGTTGGCTTAAAAGTACGTCACATCACAAATGCTGATATGAACCACCTTCCGATTAACCAATACTTCTGAGTATAATTCGAGAAGGCAAGCATCAAACTTACAAACAAGGAATAGTTACAAAAATTATGATAACGGACCGACACTCACCGGATCAAACATATCGGACTGACTCAATTCTGTTTTAAAATCCGCACTACCAGCTAAAATTAGACCTGCGATGTTTGGCTTGTCGTTGGTAATAAACAGCTGAGTAGCCACCTCTGCTACTTTTCTCACGTAGTTGTGTCTCTTCTCCATTCTCAGGCGGGCGAAACGGAGGGCTGACTGACCACCACGACCTGAGAACAAAAACAATGTAATCATCGTCTATGCTTCCAATTTCAAATTTAATGTATTTAAAATTAACTTACCGTGCTTTTTCGGTAGATCTACGGTGAACTTGTGAAGTACTTCCCTCGTGTTTCCTTGCAAGGTTCCAAATAGAGCTCCATTACCATCCATTACGATGAAACCAAACTTGTTATCATCAGCGAGCAATGCAGTTAACGCTTCCGTGTGAAACTGAAACAAAGAGCTCGAATTTAAGACAATGTATGGGTAGCAACTAATAACCAAACATGTTTTCAAGACCTTTACCTTGTTGTCGCACAGATACAAGGAAGTATTAATAGGTTTGAAAGGTTCAAAATCTATGTTTACTTTTTTTTCTTTCCCTTCTTCGGTAACTATTGTTCCACAATATATAACAAGACCATTAGGAGGAACTGAAATAAAAACTTGACTAGTGAGATGAGCTCGAAACCCATGATATACTGTACATATGATAAAAATTTGGTTCTCACCTTTCGTGTACAGTTTCAACCTATGTTGCACAGACGTGATGGCACCCAAAACAGAAAGCCTGTTAACACGAGATTTGATATTGGACGCGGTACCAAATTCATCAGCCAACATTTTACTAACACGAGAAATTTGATCCTTAGGAGGAATGATTAAAGATATCATACTGGTCCCATTCCTTGAAGAGATTCACAAAACATTGATTACAAATACAAAATTGTATTCTGTTGTAGTAATAAAACAATATAGCAAAAAATTTGGCGTCGTCTTATGACGTGGAATCTAGACTTGAGTGAAAAGGCTTAAACTCACATTTCAAAAAATACATTATTTAACCAAAATAAAACTTACAAGTACAAGACCGATGTTGGTAAAGAATTAATGGGCTTACCCTCGTGCCATTTCCAGACTTTTGATCAATTTTTTTATCTTCCATATTTCCACATTCCGGTCAGCAGAATTTTCTTCCGAGCTGTAAGTTGAAGACGACATGTTTGCTTTCTATTTTTCACGATTAATCCGGTAATATAACACCAAAAACCCTGACTGAGTCCTGGAAGTTGTTAAAAGATTGCATGTAAAAATGGCGCGGACTAATTCTTTTCAACCACGTAAATTAATAGTTCTCAGCTGAAAAATACAGCATAAACACAACTTTGACGAAAATATTTACTAACAATACACTTCTTCGGCTTAATCAGCCTAATGTCTCCAATTCCGGTCCATTTTCAGTTCTGTTACAAAAGAATAATTTAAGACTTTATCCACAAATACCAAACGACGATCCCACAGATCTGGGATACCATGTGCAGAATAGAAAGCAACGTCGAAACGTCCTCTGCAACGTGTAAAGGCGAAAAAGCAAATGGATGCGCTTCCTGAAGTGCTTTCTCAAAAGCTAGCGGTAAGCAAAAAGTTACAAATATTCGTTTCCTTAAAGCACCTAAGGTTGTATTAATATTATCATCACTAAAATTCAGATGTTAATCTTAATAATTAAAGGAAAAATAATTTCAAATCACCCGTGGGGAGATGTATGGTATGTGTGGTGTGGGATATATTGAGAAACAAGAAAGAAACGAAACAATAGCTCAATGTGAGCATGGTAACAGGGGTAACAGGGGTTTCAGGCTTAATCAGTAATGTTTTCTCCACGATAGTGTATCTCATTTTTATCTCGATCGTGAAAGATCAATAGAATGAATCAGAGAAAACTAATTACCGATAAGCTCTTTCAGGAATGCCTATTGAGTGACTGCTGGCATAAGATTATTATGTAGATACCAAGGTTTTTGAAAATGTCACTAGATGCACCCAGAAAAGCAATTAACATCGCTAAAATAGTTTATTATAGCAAAAACTCGCTTCTATTTTAAAATACCAGATCAGAAATCACTCAAATCTGTAACAAAAATTTTAAGTCTCGAATATAATGAAATCTAGGCTATTTTCATGTTAAAATAAGTCTAACATACTATTGTAAAGGTATTTGGAGGTGGGCAGAGTACGTACGTAAGTACGTCCTCGAGCGAGTTACTCGAGTGCGAGAAGTCGCTAAAGCAAGCCACAAAATTGGCAACTATGCCTTCATGTATGCCCTCTGTAATCGAATCTGGGGAAATGTGAATCGCAGTTAGAAACCCACGAATCGAGGATGATTGTGCAAAGTTGAGGAAAAATTGGTACCTCCTGAGTGGGCAAGAGTGATGGAAAGCCTTTTCGCCCTCGATATATTTTATGGTACGGCTTAGCATGTGTTACTGTTTGTGAAGAGGAGAAAGAAAATGTTTCTTTTATAAGGTATAGCAGTATGCAGCAAGTTTAATAAGTTAAGAAAAATCTGTTATATGATATTAGACCATTTTAATCGTATTTATATGAGGATTTTGTCTCAATCTTATCGCCTCAAATCTATATCTGTATGTAACGTTTCGATTCATTTCATCATCTTCAATCTTTTGTTAAATATCTTATAAAAAACGTTGACGAAAAATTCCGCGAAAGCCTTAACGAGCAGTCGGTAGCGCAATAGTTCTTGCCATTTATTTGACCACTCTTCTTGAATTTTGTTAATTTTTTTGTTGTACTCCTGAAACAATTATTTGGTAGGATATTGAGTTGGTATCATATTTCCACAATTACCTGAAGTTGGTCTACAATTTCCCGGAGATTATTTAAACTGATCGACTTGGACGTTTTACTTCTAAAATTTACTTTAAATATGCATGCGGAAATCTGTTGTTTTCAAATACTTACCGTATCTCGTTGATTTCTCCTGAGACATTCAGCACGGCCACTACTACGCTTGCTAGTCACGGCTCAATGTTAGAGACCCGTCTGACGCTTGCGTGCTCGCGATCCTTGCCAAGCACATTGAGATGAACGTATTTCACTTCGATTTTTCAAATAAAAGTCCCCCAGTCTGGGCTGGGGACGAGGAATAAAGACTGCTATTGATAAAGTAATATTGTGTACTAACATCTCCTGAAAACAAAAGAAGGTACTGCAGAATGTGTTAAACAATATTTTAATGAGTTGATGGAGAATTTCCATACTTGTAGGGGATAGCGATGCATACTTCAAGTAGGGCTTATTGAAGTCTTTTTCGGCTGATTAAAAGAATGTTGTCGGGTTGCCTTGGGATACTAGCTTTTGTAGCAGCAAAAGCTTCGGAACCGAAGTTTTACTATAAATCAACGCATTAACTGAAAATCTGACTAATTTATATTAGATCCACCTCGAAAAACAGGAAAGGGATAGACGAGCGAAGTATGGAGATACTTCATGTGAAATCTGCCATTTGTTGTTAAGGAATTGTGAGTCTACTGCGAAGTTGGAAGCTTCTCAGGATTCAGATCTATCGGATGAGCAATTCTTCCCAAGGCCGATACTGAACTCCCCAAATCATTACCATGAATTATATATTTTTCAAAGGGAACTGCTTGTAATTTCACTCGATCGAAGTTTATTTTACCGTTTTCTTTCCTCGTGCGTTGGTATTATTTGATCTCATCAAATAATACACAAGGGTTTATAATTTCTCACATCCAATTGACAATGATTGTAAGGATTCTAAATCAAACATTTGCTGTTATAATAACCTTGTCTCTGTTTGATGAGGCTTATAATTATATTGCTTGTGTTTATTTTACATTTTCAATATATTAATGCATCATTCTTGAAATACTTATCATATTCATAGTGCTATGCAAAGTTGGTTCTCTTTGATTGTGACATGCCTGTATAAGCATTCATAATCAGCTCTTTGAAATAGAATTTTTTTCTGTAACTACTTTGTGAAATAGTTGAAAAGGGGTTGCCATCAGGATTCCCTCCTCTTGATCTTCCTCTTGTTCCTACAGGAGCTTCAGTCTCATGAATATGATTTAGCTAAAATATTTTTCGTCTTAGGCATGGAGAATATTTTCTATTCTATCCTGCTCTTTCTCTAGCAAACACCATCCTACTGCTCACATTTTGGTTATTATGTAATACATGCAATAGTTATAACAAAGTCATCCCTCTTAGTTTTCTTTGGTCAACCTGTTACAGGATGTCTATCTGGAATTAGGGCTGACAGTTCATGCAGCTCTGCCCTACTAAGTCCATAAATATTAAATGCTGATTATCCCCCAAGTTTCCTTGTTGAATTACTTTCCATTTAACCCCCAACAAGCTCGCCTTTGTTTATCATTCAGGACTAGTTTGCATCTGTATTTCCTATTTTAACCTTTTATTGGTTCCTTAGAGTCTTGTTGCTACAGTTTTCTTTATTCATGCATCCTCTCAATTTCTGATTTACCCACCTCCACTGTCTCATCATTCTTACTTTATCAAGAATTATACATTGTTTCTTTTATTTTATTTCTTCATTCCATGGAATATCCACAATGTCAACCCCTCTGTTTTTGTATACATTTTTCCTGAAATCATTATATGAAATAACTCTGAAAAGTAATCAATATTTCTTTATCATCTCTCTGATAACCTCATTATCAGCTTTCTCTATCTCAGCAAAGCTTATTCAGCTGCTGTAATTATCTCTTCTTCTTTTCTAATGTACTTGATAACAGAGAAACATGTATGATAATGTATGCTGATGAAATCATCATCCTAATTTCCAATGTCTCTAACCTAGCATCCAATGCAGATGCAATAATATCCAGAATTTCATGATGTTGCTTGCAAAACAGGCAGAAATTAAATCAATATAAAACCCAGGCAGTTGTATTATGAACCAAGGATGAATATATTAATAACTTCAGTTTGAGCTTCAATGATCTAAGGTTTGCAGCTGCTGAGAATCTCAAATTTCTAGGATTACATATTGGCCCCTCATTGGGTGTGAATATTTTATTTTTTTTGTAAAATTTTCCTTCAATTTTAACAATAATAATTGTTTAAATTAATAATTCCATCAATATCTGAAATTCACCTAATAGATAATGTAATGCAGAAAAGGCATTCAAAAGGAAAAATAAGACTTTCTGCAAGTGCACTTAAAACTGTTGAAAATTCTATAATCTTGTTAAAATCTTCAGATAGACAAAGGGTACATTTGTGACTCATATGATCAATAAAAGAGGCCTCATAAATTTTCAAAACGAATTTCAGAGATTAGTATGGTGTAGTGAGTGCCGCATCTCAGCATCAGTACCATGTTTAATATGTAACATGTATTTTACCAACATTTGCACCTAAGATTTAAATTGTATGTTTAGGGCACCCGAAATATTCTTAAAATATGAAGGGTCTAAGCCATAAAACATCTGTTCCTCAAGTACCCACTGAGAGAGTCCTGTAGGAGGGTTGACCACCACTCTCTGCACGCAGCTGCATAGGCTTAAGAAATTGGTTGTAGTTTAGTTAATATTACGTATAAAGAACTGAAAATTTTGCAGTATATTCTTTAAATGTTCTACTATTTTTTAAAACAATAAAAAAAATTAATTGTTTGACGGTATAAACCAGGAGCCCCCCTTAAGTACTAATTTTTAAAAAAGCAACTTGATGTAGAAATGTTGTAATGAAAATCAAGGAAACATTTCATTGAATAAATTAACTTTTCTCAAAAGATCTTACATACCAGACTTTGACAATTGAAGTAATGTTTGATATTTAGTGAAAATTTGATGATTAAATTTAATTCACTATAAAAGGAAATGTTACACAATAATTTACTAATTACTTAAATTTAACCATTGATTGAGACTAGCTCCTCCATGTAACTGTATCAACTAATTCTGCCCTAAAAATTAGTAAAATCACCTTTTAGGTATTATAGCTAATTACACTGCTGAAGGTCTTCCCAAGAGTCAAGCGGGTAACACATTTGACTTTGGTGAACACTGTCCTGGGTTTGATTCCCGGTGGAGGTTCACATGCAGAATGACCTCAGCTGTCAAATTACTTCTGCACAACTATAAGGAGAAAATTGTTATAGAATGTGGGTGGCACTAATTTTCTTTTGAATAATTGCTTATACCATTAATTGAAGACATACCGGCCAGCAAATGCAAAAAGTGACTGATTGCAGCTACAAAATTTAGAACACAAGGTGTTACATCGTTCTGTGATATGATTAATACACCTAGTTATACAATATTCTTACCACCTAGGATGCAACCTGCATAACAGGCAGTCAATTTCAGGTGAGCATTGAGAGAGAGAGGAAAAACATGGAGGAGATAGTCTCCTTGTTTGCCTAGCTCCACTTGTAACATCCAACACAAATAGAGTGATACCTTGGCTATCAAAGGTAATTAGTTTCCAAATCACGATTGTTAACGGAAACATGATGTTATCAGACATCTCACTTCTCAATGTCTTGAACGTTTGGGTTGTTGGGTGTCCCCTATGTGATATGATCAATTTATTTCTTTACCACAAATATGACAGAAAAGATAAGATACTGAAATGGCCCAACCATTCATGTTTGCTGCATTTTGTTAGCCAAGTCTAAAAAACAGCAAAAAAATCCTTTGTCGAATAGAAGTTGCCACTGATGGTTGAATTAGATTCAGTTTAGAAGAATTTCAGAAGCCAACAATTTTGAGATCCTGAGATGTGCATTTCCCTATCCTCAGGAACCAAAGCAGAATGCTAGATTCTGCTGTGGTACTAAGCTATCGTGTTAGAGAAATGTGCATGGGACTGAATCTCAACATTGATGGTTTTTTGATACCTTATAAACATCTGCAATCTTTGTTGGCTGATAATTTCATTTGCAGGGTCACTCCAAGGTATCACTGTACAGTCATGAGCAAAAAAAACTCAAAAATTGCAGGTAACGTAAGATTTGAGATACTCTTAAAAAATCCTTCAGTGGAACATGTTGCAACACTGTATGGAGTCCATCTCAAAGATAACGGTAGTTATATTCGCTGCAAATGTGGGGGGGGTTCGGTTTAAAGAAATGGTAGGAGCATCGCTAGCGACTCCCGTAGCTGACACCCATTTAGAAGGACAGACCTAATTTTAAGAAAGACATTGATGGAAATGTTGCATATACACAATGGCAGCTCTAATGTATGAGTTATAGACAGTACAGATTGAATGAATTCGCAATTTAGAATCGTCAAATAAGTCTTTTTACTGCAAAATCAACGTTATGGATCTCTGACTCTCTAACACTCTAACGGAAGGAGAACAGGTGTATAGAGAAGTCATATTTTGAAATGTATTAAACGTAAATGTTATTAGTAATTATTTTATTATTCCGTGCTGATAATGTTTTCAGTATATGTGTAGGTTGTTTTAGGGTGTTTTTCATTATTGCTGCCTTAACTTTATATCAGTCATTAATCACTAGCACTCATGGGAAAACATTAGTCAAAGTTTATCACGTGTTTGCTATTTTGGTTCTCTTACATCCCTATTGACGCAGTAAATCATTCAAATCTAAAAATAAACAAGGAGAGAAATAGGGGCAAAGTTAGCATTATAAAAATTACTAATTCAGAGGAGCTGATGAGAAATATATTAATGATATATTAAAATTACTAATTCAGAGGAGTTGATGAGAAATATATGAATGATATATTAACAATCAAAGCTGATCCCTGGTTATTTGATTTCCAGTCTTACTTGTCATTGTTAGACACAAGTTAAGGGATAATTTATCTGCAAGGAAAAAAAGAAAAATGTTATATAAAGCTAGATAAATTGCTTGATTATATTCTTTAAAGGATTTCTGTGTATTTCTGCTTGTGGTATTCTATTGGTAAACAAAGCAAATACCTTAATAATCTATCCATTCTCCATCATTCCTGATTACCAAACGAAGACCCAAGTATTCACGTTATTTTAAAACTCCAGATTACAGAAGCCCAGCTGTTAGGAAAGGGCATAGCATCCACGTGCATTTCACCATGGATCAGTTTGCAGGTGATGGGGTATTGGTTTTTCTCATTTGCTTCCCCTTTCATTTTTCCCCTTTGTTTCTACTTGGGAATATCTAGGTTCAAGGAAGTCCTTTATTTCATCCAATGTGTCATTCTTCCAACATAATTCTTGCTATTCCTGTTTTAGGAAGTTTACTCACCCTCTCACCTATTGTCTTGGGCCTGTTTATTGTGTAGCTCTACCACATGGAAATGAAAGGTTTTGGTAAAAACCAGCGGATCTGCTGTGACCATTTCTGCCTTGTTTCTAGCGCAGTTGTGGGGTGAGGAAAGGTTTGGGCACCCTGGCGCTCCTTAGTAAGCGGTAGGTATGCGAAGCGAGCCTTTCGGTATAGGAATTATATGTGAGGTCTTAGTATTTCTTGATTATTGTTACAAATTACTGTATTCTTGAAGTAGATAAGAAGAAGAAACACTTATAGCTAAGTTCTGTCACATAATAGGAAGTAATTGAGTAAATAGGAAGTAAAGTGCATCAAAGAAGTAAACTGCAGGCAAGGAAAGGGCATTTATGATTAAATTTTATCATATTCGCTGGAATTTGTGGAACAAAGTTGCAAGGGAAACTAGAATATTCTTCCTTCATTCCTTAGCATTTATGATTTTTAGTTATAGCCTCGATAAGAACTTAACACGAACATAAAATTCGGTTAGGAGATTTAAACAAAATATACATTGAAAACTTCTTTCTGCTCACATTCACAGGAATTACCGCAGAACATATTATGCTCTCTTAGCTTAACCCTTTTAGTGGCAGCCTCTTTGGCCTGGTATACATGAAAAATGCCAGGGCTTTTTTGACGAATTTGTGTTTGTATTCAAAAATTTATATTAAGCCTACTATTTATTTGTTTAAGCCAGTTTTTTTATATACACTATTGATACTTGCACGTATGACAAAAAGGTTAATTTATGTTGTTATCTCTTCTATACATTTAGGAAAAAAATGTAAAAACACCCGGTCGATAGATCGGCCCATGTCTTCGCACATATCACATGGGCCGATAGATTGTCCTGCTGGCACTAAAAGGGTTAATGACTAAAAGAAGAATGGCTAGGATAATTGAAGTAGATTCAAAAGTGCAAGAGAAATGCATTGAGAAAGAATCNTAATTAGTTTTTACTATTATTTGTTAGCACATGAACAAATTTTTATGCTTTTGACATTATTTTGAAAATATCTACAATGAATTTACCTAAATGTCCCACTCACAAATTAACTCGCACACTTATGCTTCGCGCACCATGTAGACCTTTTTCACATTTACAACAGACTGTACGGATTCTTCCTTGCTTCCCTTTCCCTGTTTCACACCTTTTGCTGCACACACAACAGTCCTCCTTTCTTCCAGGTAATTTTTTTAATGGCTTCTTGTCTTGTCCCACATGTTCCTCCGATTTTGTATGTAGTACAAAGACGAATGATACAACATCAGCTTACATAGACATTGCCTACGCTAAAAAAAGGCTGCACAAATGGGTACTATGAAGAAAGCTTGTGTTACAGCAAAGATTAAATGTTTTATATTCATTGAGATAAATAATCATGTGAGTCATCGGAAAAAAGTATACGAAAAGAGAAACGGGTTTGATAGAAATACAAAGACGGATGAGACAAGGTCAAATTAAGTAGATATGACTAGCTATGTGAAGCACAAAAAAGAATAGGCGTGAGAGTAAAAACACTGGGCCGATAGATTGGCCCATGGCATTCTTCGCACATACCCCATGGGCCGATAGATCGGCCCACTGGCACTATAAGGGTTAATATTTAACTCTAGAGTTGAATGGTTTTTCTTTAAGGGAAGTTGCTAAGGAGTAATAAGCGGTGCATCAGGAGGAACTTAAATCACCTGCATCTGAACTCAAGAACTTTCTGAAAGAATGAATTTATTACTTTTAATATTGATCGCAGATCCCTTCAGTGTTTGCTTTTGATTAATTTACTAATAAATTACTTTCAAATTTTGTATTGATGAAAGTTAAGGCAACAATAATGAAAAACACCCTAAAACAATCTACACATATTACCGAAAACGTTATCAGCAACGAATAATAAAATAATCACTAATAACATTTACGAAGTCATTAACTTCCTGTTTCATTACTTTCAATACCTGAACCCACTTATGCAACATTTCAAAGGTTAGTGTTAATAGAAATATTATTACTAAAGATCCATGTGAAATATCCGAGATAAGGTTCGCCATCACTTTTTGGAACAGTTTTCTGAGATTAGATATCGGGCATATTTGTGATAATGTTGGTGACAATAGGTAAGAAAATAAGACTTCTCTATGCACCTGTTCTCCTTCCGTTAGAGAATCACCAAGTCAGAGGTCCATAACGTTGATTTTGCGGTAAAAAGACTTATTTGACTTGATTGACAATTCTATAAATTGCGAATTTATTCAATCTGTACTGTCTATAACTCATACATTAGAGCTGCCATCGCGTATATGCAACATTTCCATCAATGTCTTTCTTAAAATTAGGTCTGTCCTTCTAAATGGGTGTCAGCTACGGGAGCCGCTAGCGATGCTCCTATCATTTCTTTAAACCGAACCCCCCCAACATTTGCAGCAAATATTACTACCGTAATCTTTGAGATGGACTCCATACAGTGTTGCAACATGTTCCACTGAAGGAGTTTTTAAGAGTATCCCAAATGTTATGTTACCTGCAATTTTTGAGTTTTTTTTTTGCTCATGACTGTACTCAGGAGGAGCTTCTTTATATTTGATCTTTTTCTGTAAAATAGAAATATTTCTAACAGTTTCAAATAACAAATGTAGTTCTAATAAATGAAATCAATATTTGCTATCCACCATACATGAAGGATATGTCTGTGAATTTAAGGTTACATACAATCCTAGCTCCTCCATTTTGAGCTTGTGCCAAATTCAAAGGATGATAGTTATCACTTGAAACAAATTAGCATCAAAATCTTGGTTAACGATTGTATTTTATTAAAGCAGGATCCAAATTACTGTACAGTAAAGAAATATTAAAAATCGTTATAATTATAAAATATTACAATTAAACTAGAATCAGAGAAAATAAAATACTTGCAAAGATTACAAAACAATTGAATACTAGTTTAAATTGAAGTTATTTCATAGAATACAAAAAAGCAAAAACACGAAATATTTCTGCCAAAGCTGGTAAAGAAAGTCTTCATTATTCAGTCCAAAATTCAAAAGATCATGTAATGACTGATTCACTCAAAAGAGTAAGAAATCCTGCCAGAGAAGTCTAATGATCTATGAAAGACATTGAATCCAAAATTGCCAGCTCACACTGAACCATGAAACCTGGAAATATGTCCTAGCGTGTATCGGTTTGTTGAGTGAGGCTCTGTCAGCTGCAACAATCTCATGATTGTGGAATAGGGAAGGCAGGTGAAGTCCAAAAGGTAAAACTTCATTGAGAGCCAAAGGTTCCAATGTTGCCTTCTGCTGACAAAGTGAAGTTTGAGAATTGCTAGTATTCATCCACTGGATGGTGTGTAGGTAGTCTCTGTGGGTATCACGCTTAAACTTTGAAAGTGTGACGTCATTATTTTGGTTAGTTTTCTTGTGGGAATGTTTCAAAGTGGATATTTCAAGGGGGGAAGAATCAGAACTTGGTAATACATATTAAAAATTTAGTGCTGCTCTTGTTGTAGAGGATGTGGTAAATTTCTTGGGAATTACAATTCGCTATCATTAAGTCTGAAATTGTTAGAATTATCTATAGGTACATATAATTATTTATTTAAATTCATATAGTTTTTATGCAGTTATTTAATTATTCTTGAATTTGAGCAGATGCAGATATAATTCATCAACACATACTGGATTATTACCTCATCAATTGGTATCAAAGTATTTATAGGCACAGTTAAATAAAATGGCATTATTTAAAAGTAATAATATGTTTAATCAAATAGTTGAAATTTTGAATCCAAAGGATTATTTGATGAATAAAACAAGAATTTTGACTAATATTACTTAGTTATGGTATTTTATAATGAAAATAATAAGTTTTATTTCAGGGGCAAGATTGATAATAGTTAGTCTCTTCGTACATGTAACACAATGCTATTAAAGGATTTAAGGAAAGTGCTTTTCGGATTTACACAAGAAAAAGCAGGAAATATTACATGGCTTAAACAACTTAAGTAATTAACAAATAATTCCCCCCTGCCACACGCCAGAAGGCGGCTTGCAGGGTACTTATGTAGATGTAGATGTAAGTCTGCTCTCAGAAAAAATTAAAACCAGCAGGAAAACACCCACAAGAATAGGGGGCATCAAAAACCTGTGAAACCGAGTGACAGTAGGAACTTAAATGTAAAAGAAATATGGGAAAGGCAAAAATAAGAAAAAAGGACCGCGTCAACAATGCTACTGAAAAGAATACATAGTGTAAATGCAAACTCATACAAAAATAAGATAAGGACTGATGATGAGGTTAAATTAGTTACCTCAGCAGCAAAATGTTTAATGCTCTTGCCATGCAGAGGGTCCAGGTTTGATTCCAAGCCTTGGCAGTATGGTTGCCAATTTTTCATGATGATACAGGTCAACTCAGCTTTTAACCGAGTACTTGATGCAACATCCTAGGTTAGAGGTGGTTGTTGAATCATTTTACTGGCCACATCACATTTGCTCGTTAAGCATTAAAGCATTCTGGCTCAATGAGGAAAGCAAAGGCAAACTACCTCTCTCTTCATCTTGTCTAGTAAGTCTCATTTCCCTCTCCTAGCTCTTTGCAGCTGATGGTAGAGGGGATTAGGTCCCAACTTTCCATCGGGCTGAATACTTTACAGACAGACAAACTATATGCCAATTATTTGCAACTTTAACCAGCTTATCTCTCAAGGATAAATGCTGGTGTTAAGTAGGAGATATTATATCTCTCAATTTCGTACAACCACAATTCTATTGCTTTTTATCTAAGGAAGGTAGGTTTGAAACAAAAAAGGAACTATATTTATTTCTCATGGAAGTTACTGCCAATGGATGTGTAAATAAATATGCTAAGGATTAAGGAAAGGTTTGAATACTTTGCAGGATAAAGTCCTGCGGCTGTTCCCAACGGAATAACAAGTATGAAAAATAGCGACATGACTGGGACTCAAACCCAGGTCTCCCACTTCCCACTAACCACTGAACTACCACGATGCATCTATTCCACACTGTTAAGGGAATGCTTTGTGAGCAAGGCAAGCAGCCTCCACATTTAGTGGCACAAAGTGCCACCTGAGGTCCTCACTGAGGCAGCCACTTACAAAGCAGGTGTTATTAGGTTTACCCACCAAGGAAATCACAAGGATTAAGGAAAGGTTTGTTATTCCTTTGGGAACAGCTTTAGGACTTTATCCTGCAAAGTATACCATGAGTAGAGCCAGATTTAAAGGAAATTGACTATCCATGTTATGGAAATGATTCCTGTCTCTCTTACTAATCTCTATGCATATACTATGAAAGAAAGTACTGTATTTACCAGCCCTAAAGATGTACTTTTTCCAGCAAAAATTTAATCTAAAATTGGCCTGCATCTTATGGGCCAAGGTGCAAGAATTTTTTCTGATGACAGGAATAGCCATACGATAGTAATTGAAGACAACATAGCACTTTGACTTGTGGGTTTTATCTTCTAATTACTGCAGAATCCTTTCTAGCAATGTTGCACTTTTGTTTCATTCTTCTGTAAATTGACTTTTCTACAAATCTCATTTCTTTGTTTCACTTATACACAGCTAACATTACTGTGTGTATAATGTTTCCATCTTTCACCTGAAAAATCTCAATGCATCTTATGGGCTGGTAAATACAGTAATTCTCTCATTTGTGAGGTATGACACATGAATTCCATACATTCGGATGGCATTCTGAACTTCCCCCTCAGTTCCCAATTGCATACCTCCCATGGGTTTGTTCAATCGGCCAAAGAGATACAAGTTGCTCGGTATAACATCCAGGATGTAGGAAGGAAAGCACTGAATGTCCCACTGAAAGCTCTATAACAAATCATAGTTGGGTTTGGTTGTGTATGGTCAAGCATTGTTGTGCAGCAACATTGTGCCTGAAGTACTGTTTAAGATATAACAACATCTAATATAATTATTGACTATACTTTAAAAAAGAATAATATCAGCTATAAAATTTAAATCATCAAATAATTTTATAGCATAAATGACATTTTTAAAATAAAAGAAAGTTTAATATAATTGGGAGCTTTGTATCTTGATTATTATTCTGGGATAAAATGAAAAAGCTTTTTTGCAATAAAGAAAAGGAAACAGACACCAATGAAATACTTTTATTTGAACAATTCATGGTGGATTTACTTCTTCGTATGACTTTTCTGGGAAAGGTAGCACTTTCTGATTTCACTGATATTCTCATCAGTATGTCTTTGATGAAAAATTTTCATTCCACTTTAACTAAAACTTAATGAATGAAGTCATTCATTGAATAGTTCCAAACCACACGCACTGTATGAAGAAATTTCTCAGTAGAGAATATGAAACCTGCTTTTTTATATCTGATACTCAGACAAAGACTGAGTATTCGTAAAATGATGCTAAATGTAGAGTACCCAAAAACCCAATCTTCATTCTCAGCTTGGATTCCCTAGTTGAGAATAAGTAAGTACTAGTGGCTTGTAATTTGTATCAGCTTATGAGACTGCAGAATAAATTGTCTGTGAGATCTCATCTTACCTTTAAATCCACTGTCTAAGTTGACTCCCGGGACCTTTCATGCTCTCATATTAGTCATATGTAGCTTCAAATTTGCAGCTAAGAATATATTCTAGGTAAGAAAGGAGACTATAGTCTTCTTTCTTACCTTCACCCCAAAACTCTTCCTCTTTAATTGATCTGGCATTCATATCTTTTCTCTGATGCAGATGTTCCAAATATTCTGAGTCTTCAATGAGAATGTTGCCATTTCTGCCCCACATATAAACAATTTTGAATATAACCCTAGTATCACAAATTGGTTGGCCTAACGTTGGCAAACTGTTGTTGCCAACGGTTGGCAGCCCACCTAACAGTTGGCCAACTAACAATCTCCCAATGTTGGCCCAACAAATAACTACAACATAAGCATCATGGTAATTATGTTGGCCCTTTATTGTCCTAACAAAGAAGTTGCTCTTTGCCAACATTAAAATAACTCTTTACCAGCAGCAATAAACACCTTTCTGATTAAATGAGGAATAACGTTGTTAAGAATGAAATGATGCACATCAACATATATGTATAACAAAAACTGATTGTTTATTTTCTATTTTGACTACATTACATAAAAAAAATTGACAACAGTTAACTTAAATCAGAAAAATAAATCACCAACACATTCAACATTGTCCGGTGTGATAATCAATCGGCACAAACATCTGTCATTGGATCTCAAAAGGTCCGCCTGAAAATTGAGAAAAAGTGAGAGTAGGTTTGTCAATATAAAGCACTTGAACATGGTACTCTTAATGCTGAATCGGCAATTCATTTATGATTAGTTATTAGATTAGTATTACGTAACTAGATATTCACAATTCATATGAAATTCGAAATAAAATTTCAGGTGAAATACATCATATAAACAGCTAAGATGTTAACGGCCTACGAAACAGGCTAATCCATTTTTTCATTGAACTGCAACTTACTACAATAGGTATCTTAACTATATAAATGTTAATTTAACTTACCTTGACTAGTGTTGAAATCCCAGAAGTAATCCAACTGAGTGAACCAGATATTTTTGCCAGACACTGAATCCACAGCAATCTTTTCAGCCATTTTCAAAACAACTGTCAACATACTATAGCATACTAGCGCAACGTAGTGGCAGTGTTAGTGAGTTATAAGAAAGAATAGCGCCAGAGTTTGGTTGAGCTCCCAGAAATTCCAGAATATTATTCTAAGCTGATCCATTTCGCTTTCATGTTTTAATAATTAATCCCTATAAACGTACCATTGTTTTTAAATAGTTTCACAGATGTTCACTGTTTTTTGTTGAATTTTCGGGACTCGATGAGCATGCAATGTCTAGCAACCACCGCACGAAATTAAATGAGAATTTAAGACTTACCATTTTCGGAGTGGAATTGGTGGTAAAGGACTCAGTCGCGTGCTACTAGAAAATAATGGTGGACACATATGTAAGAAATTCTATGATATACATCTTCTCTGTGCGTTATTGTGGGAAAATGGAAAATCGTATACTCAAATGCCAACTCAGACAAATGTTGTCTATTCAAATAGATGAGCACAATAGAACCCCTGGGAAATTCAGGATGCTTTCAGGATTCAGGCCAAAATAATTCAAGCAATTGTTAGCACACAGAGAAAAATGAAACTCAAAATACATCTGAGTAACAATGATTGCAATAACTTATTGGAGGCATAACACACAAATGTCAACCTTGTTTATTCTTCTTTGTATACAGCTAAAAATGGTTGGCAAGAATAAGTTGGCCCAATGTTGGCAAAATCACCTATTTCTTCTTTAACTTGGTTGTAAATTATCTGTTGGCCCAATGTAGGCATTTAGTTAGTTTTCAAACTAACTGTTTCCCAATGGTGCCTACATTATGCCAACGTTGGCCCAACAACCTGTGCTACTAGGGAAACATCTATTTTCAAAATGTTTTTATGGTAAAATTAGAAGTTAATTTGAAAAAGAAGCCCATTTCTGGAAACGAAATAACTCTGTGGACATTGTTGAGTGATTATACTTGATTTGAGTTGCAGGTAGATGGATTAATAATAATTGGAATGGTAGTTATAGTAAATAAAAGGAAAAAGATACTGTGGAATTTTATATTTCTCACATGTTACTTAATATACATGTGTAAAAAACACCAGAGCATTCAGTTTAGTTATGATTGAATGATTGAAAAACTATGCCAATAAAATTGGGTGATTTTGTATTTTTTAGTTACCTGCACCATTTTAAAGTATAGTGGAACCTATTGTGAAAGAAAGATTCAAAAGTACTCTCATTCATTACTTAAACTCTTCTTGGCCAGTCTAAACTGTTACACTTGCTTCTTTAGGGATTTTTGTTGTAATTTACCTTAGTTCGTGCAACATGCCCTAAGTACCTAAGTATATTTTGATTTACAGTAATGGTCTTCATTCTTATAACTTTGACCGGCTCTGAAATCTTGACAATGCAAATGGTTGGATGTTATGTACTGTAGGCTTTCCCTCAGCCATGTTTCCAAGTATGTGAGCAACAACAGGTGATATTTTAAAACCAGTGCCTACAAAATAAAGTTTAAAGTTTTTAGTTGTGATTTATCCTTTATTTTTGTAATTAATTTCATAAATATGTCATTTCATGTCATATGTCACAGCTGATTTGAAGTACCTCCTAAAGCAGAAAAAGATATATCACTTATCCTATAAAACTACTGATAATCCTGATTACTACTCAAAGTTTTCTAAACTTCTTGCTAGTTGTAAAAATCTTACCAGTTTGTGCTATGAAAACTACCTTAAATCAGTTCAAAATAATATTCTTGCTAACTCAAAGCAATTTTGGTCTTATGTCAACAACTTGTGTGGCTCCAATAAAATACCAAATGAAATGCATTACAATGGCATATATCTCAACAATAGTCAAGATATTTGTAATATGTTTGCAAATTACTTCTCTAAAGTATATACAAACTGTACTCTAGATGATATTCCTCAGTATAATTTTAAGTCTTCTATTGATATTAACAATATGATAATTTCTACAAAGGAGATTATGACAAAACTAAATTCTCTTGATATACACAAAAGCCCAGGGCCATATAATAAATCTCCTTTATTTGGTTGGAAATGTCATGAAGCACTATTGTACCTTTTGTTCATACTGTTTAACAAATCCCTTGCTGTCTTTCCAGACTGCATATGCTATACCTGTTTTTAAGAGTGGTGATAGACATGACTTATGTAATCATAGGCCAATTGTTACCCAACCTTGGGTTGGGTAACAATTGGCCCAAGGTTCTGGCTAAAGTTTTTGAGAGCATTCTTCTTGATAAGCTGATCTGAACTGATAACTGACAGAATTTTGATCAATGAGCAACATGGTATTTCTAGTGGAAAGTCCACTACTACTAATCTTCAGTTATTTCATAATTTTATATCTCAAGCCCTTGACCACCATACTCAGGTAGATACAGTTTATACTGACTTCTCTATACCGACTACTTGACAAAGTCAATCGCCAAATACTTTTGTTTAAGTTAGAGGCCTATGGTATATATGGGAATGTTCTGAACCTCATTAAGAGTAACCTAACTAATAGAAAATTATTAGTTAAATTGATTGACTCCACTTCCTATACTTTCACTGCTACTTCTGGTGTTCCTCAGGGGTCTCATTTAGGTCCCCTTTTGTTTCTAGTCTTTATTAATGATATTGGTGAACAGCTAAGTCCTATTAATTACTTGTTGTATGCAGATGATTTAAAGATATTCCACCCTATTGACAACCATAATAATAGTATTGAATTACAAGATTACTTAAATAGGCTTGTCTACTGGTGTAATTTGAACTCTATGCACCTGAATCTTAATAAATGTAGCATTATAACCTTTCAGAAAAAGAAAATTTCTGTGCATTATAATTATTTTCCTTGTAATAACAGACTGAATAGAGTACAATTTGTTTCTGATCTAGGGGTTACTTTTGATATAAAATTAGGGTTTCAACTACATATCCAGACTGTAGCCACAAAGGCATATAAATGCATAGAGACTAAAGACTAAAAACATTAACTGTTTTAAGTTGTTATATATTTCACTNAATTGTAATTGAGAAATATTTTAACCTATGTATACTTATTTACTTTGTAACTTATTATCATCTTGTATTTCTATCATGCAATTGGGCTCTGCCCATAAATAAATTATTATTATTATTTACCTGAAAATCCACAGCCAAATATGATATTTTCATGCAATGGATGCTTATCCAGTATACAAGCATTGTCTGGAGTCTTCTGCAATTCAAAATAATTAGTAAAATGGTAAAAGTTGGTTTAGATGTAAAGGACTTGCACTTTGGAAAATTCCAAGGAAAAACAGACATGATAAAAGTCTGACAGGACCAGTACTAGAACCTACAATCTTTTCCTTTCCAGGCAGATGCTTTCGCTAATTAAGTTATCAAGCCACAACATTCTGACATGCTTTAGTAGTAGTGTATTACTAAAAGTGATTTGACAGCTGAGGTCATTTTGCACATAGACTACCACTGGGAATCAAATCTTGAACAACTTTCATTGAAGTCGAATTTGTTGTCCACTTGGCTATCTGGGAGTCTCAACATGCTGTCTTGTGAGACTTTGTAGGCTAGGGCAGAGTGGTTTGTATGACTGTAGCATTGGCCAACATCTATACTGAGGAACGGACCATAGAAAGTGTAAAAGAGGACATCTCCCCTCAACACATGGATGAGGATACCAACACAAAGGAAAAGATTCACTTCACTCTGCCCTTGCTTACAAGGCCTCCCAAAATGGCATATTAGAATCTTTTGGCTAGGTAGCTGAATTAAATTAAGCATCCACCTGCAAGGTGGAAGGTTCCAGGTCCATGCAGACAATTTTCATGTCAATTNTTTGTATGACTGTAGCATTGGCCAACATCTATACTGAGGAACGGACCATAGAAAGTGTAAAAGAGGACATCTCCCCTCAACACATGGATGAGGATACCAACACAAAGGAAAAGATTCACTTCACTCTGCCCTTGCTTACAAGGCCTCCCAAAATGGCATATTAGAATCTTTTGGCTAGGTAGCTGAATTAAATTAAGCATCCACCTGCAAGGTGGAAGGTTCCAGGTCCTTGCAGACAATTTTCATGTCAATTTTTCCTTGGGATTTTTTTCTATAATAATGTGCATTACAGCCATGAATGCTTAATTGTTATATCAGTATTAAGTCCAATGTGTAGTTTGAAGTATAACCCATCTGTCATTCTTAAACAAAACCCATGGAAAAAGATGCTTATTAGGCAATATAGGGTGTAAATTGATTTGTCGTTGCTTTCCTCAATTAGCCTGAGTGCTTTGAGTAGAAAAACTTTTCTAAACCTCACTTTTCCCAACATTCAATAAGGAGTGTGAATCGTCCATACCTAATTAGCTTCCTTATTATCACAAGTGTCCTTGTTACTTTGAGGAACAGAATGTTTTCCATTTGACTTTTTGATCAGGATATAGGAAAAGGTATCTTTTGTTAACTTCAATCTCATTTCTGT
>KZ309019.1:21431-82779 GCA_000376725.2 Ladona fulva
GCATAATAATGGTTATTAGTTAAGTAATAAACCAGTGACTCTCGAGAGACAAAAGAGCGTTTGCATACTTCATGTATTGCTCGTATTGAAAGACACTCGCAAACCATAAGAGTAAGACGAAGATCGGGGTATATACATATCTTGAATTCAAAATTTCCATATGCACTCCATATATCTCGCTCTAGTTCCTCCGGAGGGCCATATATGCTTATGTAAGGAACCTCGAAGGCACGTTTCGGTCCAAATAGCACCCAACCAGAAGTCCACATGGTCCGAAAATTTTGGCCCAAGCCCAGCCCGGCTTGTTATGGAGCCCGAATCCAATCCGGTCCGAAGATAGTAAGAAATGTTCGCTCTCGAGCCCGAAATTTTCGAAATCGTTCTGGAATTAATATTTTCGCTTAGAGGTTTAAAATCGCTCCTAAGCCATGTGTCGGTGGAAGTCGCGTTTATAGACCAACGGGAAGCTCCGGATTGTCGATTCCTTTTCCCAGAAATCGGTAATGAGGAGCTTCCCTTTGTCTCTAAACGAGAGTTCCGCCTGTCGAATTTCTTTTCTTTTAGTCTTTACAATACCTTCTGGATCAGATACATTTATTTTACCTCTATCATTCCTTCAGTGATGCAAAAATATTAAAAACCGTTGAAACTGGTGTAGAGACAATAGAAACTATAATATGCCGGTATGTTCTGTAAGTACCCAGAAAACGTTTTAAACGATAATTTTATTTTTATCCTAAGTTAGATTTATTTTATTTAACATCAAAATTTATTGTGTCACCAATCACCTTCTTCTTTGTACAAATATTTTAAAGATTAGAGAACACTGTAATGTCAAATCATCGCGTACCCACTTTAAAAGGCCTCCATCCGTGTATAAGAACCAAAAGAGATCGAATAATTCTAAAAATACTCAAACAAGTGTTCAATAGATGGCTTATTTCTCGCTCGTTCGTCCACTACTTCGGTAATGCACGTTTGGAATCCTCACGAAAAGGGTCTGATATTGGAGATAGAGCGCGCACAACACAGAGTGACAGGGAGATTATAGTTTCCATGACAGTGTGTCGGAAATTATCAAAACCCTCGGCTGGGAATATTTTAATGGTAGAAGAATAGAGTATAGACACAATTATTCCAGAAATTTTAAAGTACTGATTTGCTCGACGAAAAACGCGATATCGTGAATCCCGTACTCGGCAATTCGGAGCGCGATATCCGAGACCAGACATCGAAGAGATTTCACGAGATTATAGCGAGAACGGATAGTTTTTACTGGTCTCTTTATCCCGATAGCATTAGGAATACCAATCAGGTTGCTTGTTTAGGTTTGGTGTCTTCACATCCCGTGCCGTACGGGGGCTTGCGGGGTACTAATGTAAATGTAAACCTGGCGTCGAACGACGTATTGAGCCACACTTTTCTTCGAAACATAAGGATATTTGTGAAATGCGAAATGAGGAAGAATCTGAATACATTGCTAAAGGTGTATCAAATGTTGGAAAAATAAATAAGTAGATAAAAATGTAATAAAATGAATATTCTCTAGCGAGATATGGTGGAATTCCATTACAAATAAAATAATAACTACAATTTGTACTATTTATATAATTATGATATTTATATAACTTATAATATTTGTGGAAAAGCACAAGTTGTAGTTATTATTTCATTAATAATGAAATAAGTAAACAACCATGCTACATCTGTCAGCTTTGTTGCACCTCTTAGCACTGCCACCATCGGAAAACCGTTTATAGACGGTGAATTTTTTAAATACGCATTACATTTTTCCGTGTTCTTATGTTATGACTTTTCCAATAAAAAACAAATAACTGAGAGGGTTTAAGAAATATAACTGTCCGCCACAACAGTTCAGCTCAGATATGGCCAAAAATATTGACACACAGGTAAAAAATAAATTGTTATCGAGTCATAATTATCATTGCACTTCGAATATTTTGACAAATTTTATATAAATATAGTCGTACTTTCTCTGCTCCATAAAAGAGGTCTTCCGTAAGTCCTTCAGAGAACGAAAGTACTAATGTTCGTGAGTTATACAAAATCATGCACGGGTAATCCGCCCAGGCATAAGTAGGGGCTCATTGTATGTATGTCTGACCCGAAACCTCTTCCTAATAGCCACAGTTTGGTTGATTTTGACCCGCTTACGAAAAAGGTTGCCGACGCCTGCCTTTAGCTTCTTCCGCGTATATACTTACAAGAATGGCTGTTAAGACTTGTCTCGTAGTTAATTAATAAAATTTCATTTCGGGTCCCTACCAGGAATCGTACCAGCGATCACTTCAGCCGAAGGCGTACGCGCAACCCACTTGCCTGTGAGGGAGCCTCAAGTCTTGTCTCGGTCTAGAATTATCGACATTGAATGTCTCTCATCATGCAGCAATGAATAGAGCCTAAGCTTAGCTGAGAACGAAAGAATATGTGGAATTGAAGAAATGAGCATAAGTTACGATATTTGAAGATCGAGAAAATGCGATGCATAAGGTGCAGATAAATGGAAAAGGGCTAAATCATGGATGCAGAGCTGAAGGAGAAGGTCAAGGGAAGGAGCAGATGGTGCCGATGGCAAAAATAAACAGGGATACCCTTCTTTGTCTTTCTCCTTTACTTCGCTCTCATCTTGAAATCCTAAGACATACCCTTAAAGCAAATAAGGGGAAGATCCGACCCTTCCCTTATGTGGTCTCATACCCGCTTTATTTCCCCTGAGAAAGATAACAGGAGATGCTGCGGGCGAGACGTTCTGTGCCTTGCATTTTGGGGGAACCGTTTTTCAACATTTTCCTATCTTTCTAGGACGACGTTTCCTTCGAGATAAATCTGTCTTTAACTCTATACGCTTCATTCGCAATCAGAAATTTTTAGCTCACGCGTTTTTACCCGGAACTACATCAGAATTTGCCTTTATTTTTTTATTCAAAGAAGAGGGTGGAACATTGATCGTAATCTATCGCAAACTAAATTGTGCTCGCATTCATTGAAAATGAATTTAGTTCAGCGGATTTCCTTGACGACATGGTGTCTGGAATCAGAAAATAATACATCCGTGAGCTGACTGATCGCTGTTTATGTTTCTTTTGTTAGCGTATGTTTGCAGTGAAAGGTGTGAAATAAAATATTAAACAAGAAAGAAGCTAATGACGAATTAGAGGCTGTTTTGTTTGTTTTTAACTTCTGTAATATTTTCTTTGGTTCAGAAATGTTTATACGAACTGTGGTTAAAGATAGTATGCCTTAATTTTTTAAATACAATATCGTTGCTCAGCAAATTATTCTCATAAATGTTTTGATATGATAAAAGTCAAATGTTCTAATATTTTGCTTCACTCTCATTCTCCTGCGCTCCTTGTATCTTTCATTTTTTCCTAAATATATTCCTACTCTTTTACTTTCATAAATTTATATTTTCCAAAGCTTCTGTTTGACTCTATATTTTCTGAAATATATTGCGATATTTTCCACTAATGCATTATATTTTTACATTCATATTCTTGTATTTTATTATGAAAAATGTTTTTGTCGTGGAAGATACTTACATCGATGTCTGCTGTAGCTATTATCACCAGCCTCGTGCGAAGTATGTGAAGAATTTATCCTTCACGTTATCATTTGATAAGAGAGTTTATTTAAGCATAGAGCAAGGTTTAAGGATATCAAAAGTTTCCGGTGAATGTCGGATAAGTGATATAAGTTGGGCGAAAGGAACTCCTCTGTTATCATTTTGCCCTTTCGCTTATTTTCTATTCCCTCGCACATCCTGTTGCGTCTTCTCTTCCTCTAAATACAAATCCCTGTCTCTCACTCTCTTCATTAAAGTTTCACCTCATTCACCCTTCTCTGATCCTTACACTTCACTTTTCCTTACGCAGTTCCACTGATCATCTCTTTCCCTTGCTATGGGAGTGATGTAAATAAAGTTTATACGTTTTTACGGATCCTATTGGTTATCATAGACATTCGATTTATGATAGATCTATGTTTGTTTTCGGAGAAATTATTTATTTGGTCTATTTCACTTTATTCTCCTACACTGACATACATCCTCAATCCTATATTCTTCTTATGAATTTCCATAATTTACTCTGAGTGCCATTCATCTCCTCAGTATCCAATTCCCGACGTTCATTCTATTTCATCTCTCTCCTTCTCTCTACTAATAATCATTCACGACCATTTCAACCGCAATTTTAGTTACTCCGCTTCCATTCGTCCTTTCTCTGCTTCCAAACCAACGTAACGCACTAATTTCATAATGACCATCTAGCCTCTTTTCATTCATCAATCATTTATACTCTCATTGTGAGGAAATGGGGTCTAGGAAGATTCGTTACAGACGGTTCGCTACCGACGTTTTCGCTACAAAGAATTTTTGCTTCAATAAATGTTCGCTACTAAAAATCTTCCGCAACGAAAATGCTTCATAGGGAAAAATTTCTGTTGCAAAAACACTTTGTTGCCCAAAATTTCTCTAATAAAAACTTTTTGCAGTGGAACTGTAACTGCAGCGAACATGTATTGGTCGCGAATCTCCTGTAGCGAATCTTCCGGATCCCAAGGGAATGTAACTTCTTTTTGCATTATAAATCATTAGCGTATTACATAAAAAAATGTGAGGTTGAAGACTGAATTAGTCAGGACAAATATTTACACTGACGGACCCCTTCGGATTAACTTACCAACCCACAGGCGTCTCCAGACCCTAGTTTGGGAACCGTTGGTCTGTTCATGAATTGATATCTTTATTCCTGCTACAAGGTCCTACTTATTGTCACAGGGCAATATTTGGACATGTGATAAGGAAATGGATAAACATACGCTAAGAATTAGGCAGTTCAGATTTACCTAAAACGAGATGGAAGTTGGGGAAATAAAAGTCACCTGGGAATGGTCACCAGGGAACGGAAACATCTGCTGATGAGTTTCAAGTTGGGTTTATCAGCTTTCAATCATATCTGCCTAGTTATGCACACTTTACTTAGTCGCTTGCCTTCTTATTCTAGAATCACTGATAAGCTGTCCCTTAGTTTGCTCTTATATTAAATGCCTTTAGTCTGACTGGTTTTACCATTCACATCTCTGGTTATCTTTTGCTTTTTCTTAAGCATGATTACGGCAATTTTCCTCTGGTATATTAACGAGATCGATGAATCTTGTACATGGGAAAGTCACGCCTTTCAACGTTTATCAAAAAATTATCGTTGAATTTTTTAAGTAATAAATTCTGCTAAGCTAATCACGTAGTTTTTCATTATCCCGAGTTCCCTTTTTTCCCTCTCCGCTGTGTCTTTTCGCAAACTGCGACGTTCTTTGAGTCTGTCTAACTCTGTTAAGGGATAACTAATTCCAAAAGACCTTCGAACATGTTTAAATAATTCAATTCATTCGTTAGAAGAAGGGAAGTGACGTTCTCTCTCCACCTTGGTGTCTGAAATCCGGAAATTTCCCCCTATTAAACACTATTACTCTCTTCTCTTCAGGGATTTCCTCTGCTCCGCGACCCGTTTCTGATGGCATCCCATTTCACACTCGGTCTCTCCCTGTATCACTCCCCAAATCTCTACCTATTTTCTCTTCTTACGTCCTCTACTACATTTTATGTCCTCTAACGCAGACACGTATTACTTGCAATCTTTGGAACTTGGAAAAACGCAATTAAGCGACCTTTTCACCCGATTTTTCGATTTTCTCTTTACCCGTGCATTGATTCTTTCAGATTATAAGTTAGAATACTCCATAGAATGGTAGAAGAGACAAATAATAAATATGTATATGGTGTTTGGAAGTGATGCGAGTTGAAACTACAGAATTGTTTGAGGTTAACGTATTTTACCCAATAATTTCTATTTATTCTCTATTGTATTGTTGATTTATACCTTAGTCTTAACTATTATCATCATTTGTGTATTCATACATTCTTTTTACCACCATTCACTTTAGGAGTCAAGATCTTTATTTACTTATATGATTAATTTACAAAACTCCTCCATCACTCCGCATCCTTGGATACATACGTGTATTTCCCTTCAAACTCAACCGCATACATTTCCTCTCAAGACTACAAACATCTCTTCTTCTCTAATTTTACCACGTTCAAAAGGAAATTTGGGAAATCTTAATCGGATCGATTTCATCGTATTTCTTTGTAAAATAAAGACGTATATACGTAAGTACTCCGCAGGCCTCCTTCCAGCGTGTGGCAGGGGGTGCATACACCATGACTCCCTAATCCGTGTTTCCCAAATCGATTACTTCCAAGTACCGTCCGCGGAAAAAATGAGTTCTTGAATCAATTCGTTCAAGCGTCCATTTCCCTAATCTTTCTCGCAGTATCAGAACGGCCAATGTAACATGGTGGACGCATTATATCGGCTACATCATCTCTGAAAATGCTTACTCTGAATTTATCCAGTAAATTAATTATTTTTTTAAACTTCTAACTTCCAAAGATTCCCATAGAATCCTATTCCCACATGCATACTAAGGATGAGTCCTAACGAACGTGAATTACATCGCACGCGATTTTTTTCTGCGCTCTAAGAGCATCTTGGAATGGATCTGATAAAGATGAAAATTATCTTTCTGATTATCAAATTTTATGGATAATATTCTATGTAAATATGCAGATTCTTTTGGCAGTACTTGTAGATGTCTTGTTAGTAAATCCACTTTCCATAAGTCCTCAACTTTCGCCCTTTCTGCTCCCCTATGAATCCTCAATTCCCAATTTGGACAGCCGAAATGGATTTCCACTCCATATGCCTCTTTCATGCAGTTCGAGCGCTTCTCTTTGTCGCGGCAGCTCAATTAACTTCTCGGACACATGAGCTCGCGTTTAACGCTGCTTAAATATTAGTCTTTTGCTTCAAAGGCGCTTTGCGAAACCTTAAACTATAATACGTACACAAGCATCGACAAATAACTCCACAAATACATTCAAGAAATTACTTCCTTGCATCATTTAGTGCCGTGGACAATGAATAACCTTCACGGAATGGATAGATATATTGAACTTCTCAATTACTCTTAGGTTTCATCTGCTAAGAGTATTAGGACGACTATGTAAACATTATATAAGGGGAAATTACGTCAGTTGTTCTTATGAAAAGGAAGCCTGCGATGACTTCGTTTCGTCTGGTCCCTACTAATAGACCATTCTGGACATTATGGGTTACCCTACCAGTAACAAAGTTTCGCAAGTTTAGCTCTCATAGGAACACGCAAGTATACTTTTACAACTGATATGCTTTGAAACAAAATATATTCCTTCCCATCCATTAAACTTTTGCTTTGTCTTATTATGATTGCAAACACCAGTGGTAATAGTCCCAACTTTTGGCAGTGCGATAATTTCAAATAATGACGCAGTTAGACTGCCAACCATGGTCAAAAAAGTATGCTGATATTCTGGTTACTTATAAAGACCTCAGAAATGTATTTTTTCCATTCCTAGCGAAACATGTTGATGCTTAAAAATATAACACTTATTGCTTTTCCACAGAATATTTAATGCACAACAGATTTTGGAGGCATGTTTTCATATTCAGGTTTTCAAATTTATTGAGGAGCTGAGTTTTAACAAAATTCAGTTTATAGTGCAAGAAATAATTGTTAAATTTGTTGGTGAAATTTTCTTAGAGTATCAGTTCCATCTTCTTTGCATCATGGAATCTCTCAACGTATTCGACAATATCTCCTTCGTTTTCCTGAATTCTGCTGCCAAGCGTGCGTATTGTCTATTTCTGTGTTGTCAACAGTCGGAGGTAAGTTCACGCAGAAGTACATACATCCTACAATATTAAACCGTCAGAGCCGCGGCCAGCCAATCTGCCGCCCGCCTGCAAACATAATTTGCCACCTCTTAAATTTAAATACCAAAACACATTTCCTGATTTCCAGGTAAAATTATTTGAATAACCGTTTTTATGAATTCGTTTCCCAGCAGACATTGGTCACAAAGTATCAGTAATAATTAATTATGCATATTTCGTATGCTGACATGGTAAATTGTCTTTAATAGTTCACATTGCTTTCGAATATCATTACCATCGCAATGCGCATAGCTAAAAGTGATATTATTTGAATGGAATCTAGTTTTTGCTGATAATTATGAACATTTATGATAAAAATTGTATTGCAGCAGAAATATTTACCTATTAAGGGAATGGAGGCAAATAAGAAATAACATTTTAGTTAAAACATTTACATCTCAACTACGAATTTTTGCACAAAATCATCAACAGCAACTCCAACACAAATTTCATTCTCTATGCCGATGAGAGCCAAATCGTTTAGTCTGTCTTGGCTCATCGATGAACGCAAACGATTCCTGATCAATTTGAGTATCAAGAATGCTCGCTTCTCAGTGGCAACAGTCTCCTTAAATTTCAATAAAACCCCTAAAGCCATTTGCAAATTAGGAAAAATTCGATCAAATCTGTTGTAAAAATATATTCCAAGACCTGAAAAGGATTTTTTCTTGAATCAGCAAACCTTTCATTTATTCTAACTCATTGATTATAACCACTGCATAAATATTCTTTTCCCGTCTTGAGTTATCCATAATTCTCTCCTCTAAATGTTATTTTTAAATCTTAACATTATCGTCTTTCCTAGATAGGTCTTGTGCATCACACAGAAAAAAATCATAATGTTTTTGTAATAATAATAATGGTTGGCTACGCTTCTGTTGCCGCCCTTTAGATGCCGCCGCCCGGGTGCGATGCATCCCTTGCACCCAGCTCCCTTGCGCGACTATATTAGCCGGTCTCTTGAAAATGTTCTCTGTTGCAAGAAATCCTTCCAGTTTTCGAAAGGTAATCATTAGCTGGGTTTCCATGGCAACCTTCCCCGTAGAGGTCTGAGAAAAAGCATGACGTGCATTTAGATGGAAATTCACATTTTCCACTGAGGAGGAATATTCACGCTCTGCGTTCGAAGAGGTAGGGGAATTAGCGGAAGATAAAAGATGACGCTGAGAAACTTTTTGAGAACTTTTCCTTCCTTATTTAAAAAAATATTATTCCACATCCAGGAAGGGTGAATAAAAAGTGCACCTAGAGAAAATCCGAAGGCAATCGGAAATTTGAAAGGCCTGACAAAAACGGGATACGATCCCGGATCATCGCGATTGCCGGGTGGTTGCTCTCACCACTGAGTTTCCTCTAAGGACATCTAGAAATGTCATTTTGGGAGACTTGTTAAGTTGTCTGACTCGGTCTTGTCAGACTCATTTCCTTTCTCCTCGGCAATGTTCCATTTCCGTTTTTCCAACCCCTTCACTACGGAAACATTTTGTTAATGTAACGATGAGATTCATTGGAAGTTCTCCCCAAAATTTGAGAAGTTTTGGATGTTTTGAGAAGTGCAGTATGAGTACGGTTTGTGTTCCTAACGTAATATTATTTATATGTTTATTAATAGTATCGCAATTCTTAGCATACGGAGAGAATTTGACAGAGAACGCTAAGGATTGGTACAGCAGTACCTTAGTAAATCAGCGAAAAGTGAGGTATAATATACTCCCTGCGGACGATTTATCCGCAGTTTGAATTCAGAATGTAAGTATACATTTCCTACCTCGTTAAAGATAAAGATGATTCAGTTTCCAATGTGATTGGTAATCGATTCTGTTGTAACATTTCCTATATTTTTAATAGCTGCAATATTATTATTACTATAACAAAGTTGTCACTGCAAGTAGGAGCAATTCCTGGTGGAAGTGGGTACAATTTTGAAACCATCGCATTATATAAGTAGTTAAACTGTTGCATGCATTGAGGGGAACACATTCTGCCGGGAAATTGCTCTGGAATTAAGGGAAACCCCTCAAAAAATCTCCCTTAGGCAGTAGTCATAATACTCAGATAATTTATAAATTACTAGTGTTATACTCCGAGCATCCGAGAAAAATGCTGAAAACACTTGTACATCAATACAAATTGTCCATGTAACACTTCAGCATGAAATATCTTTAAAATTGTCAAGTCAATCCCCTTAAACCCACGATTCCACTATTCCGATCATATTTTTGCCGTTAAAACGTTCACAATAACACTAAATCACAGTAGAAAACTAAAGTGAAAAAAAATTTTCAAAGGAATAATAAGTGTGAAAAATAGCGACATGACTGGGACTCGAACGCAGGTCTCCCACTTTCCGGGCAGGTATTCTAACCACTGAACTACCATGCCGCGTTTGTTCCACAGTGTTAAGGGAATGGTTTGTGAGAAAGGCGGGCAGCCTCCACTTAGTGAATATTCCATGAATCCACTTAGAAAATTTCAATAAACATAGTGCTATTCAAGACACATCGTCACACCATATTTCTTTTACAATACATTCCTCGACTTTACGTCAAAGGTACGCACTCGAGGAGGGAGTGGCTCAAAGATACTTGCAGGTAAGGCGTTCCACTACACGGAATATGGCTGGAGAAAAGCAGTAGTATTCTTCAATATGTCGGTGATTGGTTAGTGGAGGCTCCTGAATAGCCAAGTGGGTAGCGCTATCGCCTTTGTAATTGACTTCGATTCCCGGTGGGAGTGAATTTGTGCGAAATGACCTGAGTTGTAAAACAACCCATACAACACTACAATAATATTATTACGGTTATGCACCGATTGTTAGTGAGCATATAGTGATCATCGTAAATTGCGCAATTCCATTTCTATCAGAGTTAAAACATTGTTTAACATTGTTTTAAGATGTAATTACATTGGCGCTTTATAAAATAAACGCTTGTTATATTTCTCAAATGACACGTTAATATTCCAAACAATCATTAATTGAAGAAATGGAAATAATTTAGGAAAAAATAGTTGCTAGAGTCCTTAAAATAGCCCTAGGATTGTTGAAAACTTCTGAAAATGTCATTAAAATCCACATATTCGTTTGCAAAACGCTATTCTTACGGTTTTCTGTCTAGCGCGTGGATTTCTGAATCCATTAGTGAAGGCAATGATGCTGAAATACGATTTTATTTTAGTTTAAATATATCCTAGAAGAAGACAAGCATGTTTCCGTGGATATTCCAACCCCATCGCATCATTATTTATCCGTCTAGTTTGTGACGTTAATAGATTCACTTTCGAATCGATTCGACGACAGCCGATGAGAAATCTCCCGTACAAATTGCTTTCCCCCTTTCCGCAGCGAAGGAATGTAGTTCTTGCTTTCGCAGACAGATGTCGCCAATTCGACCATTCTGACAATAAAGACGGACTGCGGATCTCCTAAGACGAATAGTTTCTATTCTTTGGATATCTTCATTCGGCTAAGATAAGTGTTTGAGCGTGGGAAGAAGAGATCCTCCTCATTCATTCTTTTTGGTACAACTCTAATACATCTTCGGAGGTTACTTTGGAAAATCCATTTCTCGTTGGGAACTCGCGCCTTTTTCTGGAGAAATCGCTTTTCGCTGTGCATTCATATCGTTGAAACCGACGCTCGTGTCTGAGAGCAAACTTATGAGAGTTGAAATTAATCCATTTTATGGGACAGAAATAGATAATCATCAGATGACAACGATTCGAGTTTAAAATTCCCTCTATCGCGGAAGCTAATTGTATTTGTCTATCTCCGATTGTTTATATCTCATTCCAGCGGCCTTTTAACTAAAATATATGAAAATCATTCCCAAAAAACTTCTCTGTATATATAAATATAGATGTGTTTGCGCAAATTTCTGCATTGTAGACATAACTGAGTGATTAATTTTAATATTTTAGTTTCGTTCGTTACAGCTGGACGTATATGTTGGTCCGATGGCAACGTTATTGACCAGAATATCATATTACAATTATAAAATGGCATTCTCTAACATGACACAAAAGAAACTATGCAATTATACAATACTAACAATTGGAGTAAGAATCACAGTCTTTCCGCCCCGACATAACAGCGATAAAAGTTACGTTTAGTATAAAACTGGGTCCCAGAAGACCCTCAGTGTTACACAGTCTGGTGATTTCTATAATTTAAACTAAAGTATACATCTTTTGTAGATTTTTGTAGAAATAAAAGTATGAATTTGGAATTAAGGTAATCCTTCGTGAAAACCTATATTTGGAGCGCATCGTTATATGGAAGTGTTTTGGACAATGGGAAAGTAGGAGAAGACTCGGCTATGGAAATGTGAATGATGAGAAAAAGTTGAGTGGAAAGGAAAAGCAATGTGGAGGATTTGATGGAGTTCAAGGAGGAAGTGAAGGCCATGAAGAAAGAAAAATAAAATTTGTTGGACATGTTATCAAGCCTAAATTTCTTTTATAAGGGACATTTTAGAGGGGGGAATCCTTGGCGAGGAAGACCTTCCTTTCTAGGAAAAGGTTCCTAGATGACATACAAAGATTAATGGATATGAGAACCTATGAGGATATTGAAAGATCACCAATAGAAAGATCGAATTGTTTGTAACGGCAAGACCTAACCTTTAGAAGATGATATAATTATATATACATGCACATTCATGTACAAGAATATATTAATTGAAGTATATAGCCGGAGATTAAATAATACAAAGACATAAGATTCTTGTGTTTATCAGAAGAAATCAGGCATAATCTATAAGTAATATAAGAAATATAGAACCCAATTACAAGTAGCTGACATTTAATGATGAGGCTAAACTTCTCTATATCTATAAATATCTGTGAGAACACCTCTTCAGTTGGACGAAACAAATTTATTTCATGTTAAATATTCTACTACTTGATATTTCCCCTTTGAATACTCAACAATCTGATGCAGAATTAGTAACATCATATCTGCGGTGCACAAAAGGTGGCCAGCGTGATTTTAACTTGGTAGTAAATTCAGTGTATTTCATAGTTTAGTTGTGATGCGTACTTGACTTCCACTGATGCAAACCAAACACAAAAGAGATGTACATTTGGGCTGAGACAGTAAAAGAAACGTGTCGAAAAAGCCTCTTATAGGAGGCCACGAATAGCCAAGTGGGCTGCGCGTTACTCCTTTGGTGGGAGCCGGGTTCGATTCCCGGTGGGAGAAGTGCTCATATGTGCGAAATGGCCTGACTTTCCGAAGCACTTTTAACGATACTATTACTAATAATAATACTTGTGTCTGATGCGAATGATATGAGGAAGGATAGGAATGTATGGTTTGAAAGATACAGAGATGAATTGACAAATAACCCCTGCGGGGTTATACGAAACAGGTATATATATTTTTCATCTATTGCTTTAATATTTCAAGCTCAGGCTTTAAACGCAATAAATAAGAAAATCTTCGCTTTGCTAACATGTTTCGAATTAATCCGGTGTTTTGCATTCCCTGATTACCAAAGTCACGCTTTTCATATCCAAACTATAAGAGGCGAGGAACGTTCGCTTTTGCTCAACTCTGCATTCACAGGAAACGACTTTTCCACGAAACCGTGATTACTTCCGATGGTTACAAAGAGAGTGCAGTTCAGAAGCTCTCACTGATTCGGAATAACACAGCGGTCTGAAAAGCAAAATCCTTTCGTTTGATCTTCTTTTGACGTGAAAAGAGCGAGCAAGCCCCCATCCCCTTTATCGATTCATTGGAAATTATTGTCCGCACTAATTACTCATTTTCTTTCGTTTCCCTCAATCGGCGGACATCCGCAATATATTCGGCACCTTATTCGCCTATGGAATCTATTACTGGATTAGATTTGTAATTCTTTCCATAATAGAAGAAGAAAATGGTGATTTTAATGGCCACGCAAAAATTCGTGGGTGTCTTCACCGATGGTATTTTACACTCCTCTCACTCAGGTTTAGTTTGGAACGAAGTAATCAAACTACTTTACTCTCAAAATTTAGTTTTCATATATAAAAATAGTAAAGAAAGTGAAGGAAGCATTAGATCGCAGAATGTAAATGAAAAATCTCGCCGATAGATCGATAGAACAGGAAATTTGAGTGAATAGCCTCACTATTGTATCAAATGGGTTTTTAACTCAAAGTATATGATTCGCCCTAGGTGAAACAAGATTAAAGTACTAAAATTCATCAAAATTGACATTCTATTATTTAATTATAGAAAAGTAAATATCATTGGTTAAAAATCGGACTCAAAAAGTATGTAATACGCCTATTGTAATCTATTAGAGCACTCTCGTGTTTGAATCAATAGGATTCAATTCAGAAATTTTCCGATAGAAATCAACATGTTTAGTTATTCTACTTTATTTGAGGACTATATATTACCAAAAGACGATCCGAAATCAATCAATCTGAATTTAAATAGAAAAATGTAACCTCCATGTTCATAGAATGCAACGTATAAAACGAGCACCATAGGCTACATTAAAAAAGAAACTTTTTCCGAGCCAAGTAAATCGTTTTCTCAGACCTTTAAGTGACGAGAGAAAGACAGGGGAGGGATATCCATCAATGTCACCTCTAAATTTTCTAAGGAACCCTTTATTGAAACTTAGACGTAAGGCATTTCTTTAAAGTAACCTCCGACGCTTTTCATCGACGAATAACTTCGAATATTTACTGGATCGTTGAATATAAATTAGTCTGTCACTGAAAACCAAAAATATTTTTTCCAGAACATTACCTTTGGTAGCATAACGTGATTTATTTAGACCGCTATTTCAGATGCCATTTGCATCTAATTGGGTTAGATGTTCTCGCCCGCAATAGAGAGGTATTAACATAATATAATTACACTGTGATGATAGGAATACCTCATATTATACCGTTACCTTTTCGTTCCGGCTTTATGGAGTTAATAAAAGATTTAATAATCTAAATTTTGGCCATACTGGTCTAATTTTAGTCTTAAAAAACCTCTCTTGCAATTTACCCATTAAATAACTAACATACATTTGGATTGGAACGCGGGATTTCGGTGATGGCCGTCTAACTAACTCTTCCACCACCGTAGCGGTGAGATAAAATTAAATGATGACAGATATCGCGTGGAATACCTCCGAAAGTTTGTAATATTGTTTGGTGGATTTATCAACTTTCTTAACATACAGAAAACGGTAGTCCTTTATCGCTAAAATCAGAAAGTCGATCAATATTTATTTTATAGCCATACATATGTACTCAGCAAGCCGCCTTTCGGCCTGCGGCAGGTGGTTAATTTACAATGACTACTTCCCTAATTGCATCATATCCTAATCCCTGCTTGGGATTAGGATATGATGTGAGTATGAGTGTAGTGTATGGGAACCTGCTGATAAATGTTGTATCCAGAAATCAGAAAAGCTGCAGCGAAAGGCGATACGCTTTGCCAAGAATCGTTACGATGAATCAGTGAGCGTTATACAGATGATTCGATGCAGGACGGGAATAAATAGAAGTTGGAAGATTTCAACAAAGGATTAATTTACTAATAAGTTCAGAGATGATGTAGCCGATTTAATACGTCCACCATGTTACATTGGCCGTGTGATACTGCGAGAAAGAACAAGGAAATAGATGCTTGAACGAATCGATTCTAGAACTCATTTTTTTCCACGAACTATACACGAAAGTAATCTATTATGGAAATGAGCCATGGTGTATACACCTCCTGCCATACACCAAAAGGCGGCTTGCAGGGTACTTACATAGACATTTTCTTTTCTCTCCACTGTCCATGACTCAAAGCCATATAATGCTATACTCCATAAATAAACTTAACTTTTTCACCAGTTTTCTTTCCCTCCATATGCCATTTTACATGCATATAGAAATTAGTCATTCTCCTTAATAACATTTTGCAAAGCGTGACAATTTTACTCTTATAGGTTTATGCAAAAGGCAACACCTTTCGGTTTTACGTTATTTTAGAGGGCAAATTCCGCAATCTATAGAATCATTATTTTCGAAAAACTTGTTATTTCGCGATATTGGCGTTGGCTCGGCAATCATCTTTGCCATTAACGAGTAAACATCACGAAGAAAATCGGAAACCGCAGATAACGAGCTGAATTCTATTCTAGTACCTCTGGGGATTACGTCATAAACGGAATTAAATAAAAGCTTGTTTATTTTTCATTCCATTCGAAATTAGATTTTTCCGCCGACGTTCCGCATCAACGTCGGAGCGCTCATTGTGAGGGACATTTCAAAGCAATTCTTGTAAAAGTAATATACCTTCAGAAAGAACGAGATAACCTATCGAGCCATATCCAAGGACGACAAAAGATGTCCCACAGAGAATTAAAAGCATTGTGTGAGAAGATTCTTTTATTCGACGCATGCAGCGAATTCTTTTGTTAAAATTCTCTCTCCCACTTATTTGAACATAGTTCTGCGATTCCATCTTTTCATCCATTCGAGATTTGGCAGTATTTCAGTATCTTAATTTAATTTAAGTCGTTTTAATCTCGATTTAACACCGAAACATCTCTAAACAAATCCCTCATTTCGTGAGAAGGGTTAAACGATTGGAGGATATTAAAGTTAATTAAGTTTTTTTTTATCCTTTTCCTTTCCTTGATCTTTATTCTCTGTTTATACATGCTCCCCTATTAATGGATTTTTCTTCAATTGAGTAATAGTAATATTAAAAGTGCTTCGACAGCTGAGGCCATTTAGCACGGGCCCCACCAGGAATCGAACCCGGGACCGGATTGGAACCAAGAAGAAAACGGAAAGAACCGTTTTCTTCAGTTGACTATTAATCAAATACTCAGAAATGGTTTCTTTATACCCTTGAAATCTCTTTCAAAAACTCTTTTAAACGACTATTATTGGTACAAACTTTCCGACTGATAACCATCTTGATGGAAATATTACTAAGATTTCTATTTTTTAGTTGGTATTTCTGCTACTCTCTAAAGTTTGTAAGCAGTCTAAACTTTATTCGTGTAAATTATATTTGGTTATTAAAAGGAAAAAGCTTTTATCGAGTTAAAGGTAGTTTATGCTTAAATCGTTATTCCTTTGTTATTTGCATGTTGATGTACTTGTTAGTCACAACCTCAGATAGATGCTGCTCCCAGGGTTTATATTTTCTTATTTCGGGTTAGTTCCGTTCGATGTACACGGTCCGTTAAATAGTTCTGGAACTAAAACAATATACTTAACGAATCCGATAGAATCGCTAACCCGTTAGTTTTCTTTATGCATCACTCCGCTTACACACACTCGCAGATTCGGTCGTAGAGGCCCTGAAACGCAACGGCAAATTGTAAACGAAACAGTCGTCTGCCTACTCCAACAAAATAAACACTGGTGGTGAATAAAGATTGTCTGCATAAAACTGTGGTTATCGGAAAGATGGCGCCTATCGTTTCTCGCAAACATTCTATCTAAATTATTTAACTTATTGAACGCACTGTGTGTATCGTGTTTTGCAGTCATTTTCGTTTAAACTTCTCATCCGATTTTCGATATGTTCTTCTGTTCTCCGCTTCTGTCGTATTTTAATGTGGAAGAGTATTAATGTTGGTGTAGCCATTGTCTTTCGTGGCGTTTCTTAACGATGAAGGAAACGCAAAATTTCCTAAGTTCCCGGGGCAGGCAAACTTCTGCCCAAAATGTAATAAATAATATTCGCTTTCAGAATGGAAAGAAGAAAATCCCAATGACATCCATTTTAGTAATTGATTAATATTCTCATTTGACGTAATTAATCTTGGTTTTAATTTCCTTCAATTTTATGCTACATTTGCTTCTTCGCCAATCTGGTTGTAATTCCAGCTTCAACATTCTGCTTCCTCCATTCTTTTTTGGCGATAAAGGGGAGGCCACCTCATCGGTTAGTGGAGACGGTCTCCTTTCGTTGAAAAGGGAGAAGGGGTCAATACTTTTGGTCCTTTGGAAGGAATTGAGGTGGAAGGTGACACATCATTCCAATGGATTCGATATGTCTACTGCCATTCCATTCACTTAATATTTGAGAAAATTGTGTTTGGGCGACGCTGCGTTTGATTAGTACGATAAACTTTAAATGCGAATAAGTACTCAATGGAATTTACCGTAAATATTGTTTCATAATATAAAGAAAGAGATTCCTCTTTGATTATCAACATCTACGCATAATTTTTGTGGTAGTACATTATTTTTCTGATACACTTTCATCTACATCTACATAAATACCCTGTAGGCCGCCTTACGGCGTGTGGCAGGGGGTGAAAACACCGGGAGCTATAACACTTTGTATTTCTAGCTTGAAATGTACTTTGAGGCAACCTATAAAATCGTCTTTTTCCGACATCCATCCTTCATAAGTAATTATGCAACGTAGGTATTTTCACGAAGTTTGGTTGTCATAGAGAATTTATGAATGAATTAACTCGTTATTAAGGCGAGGTGAGATCAAGTTGGCCATTCTTCACCTTACTTCTATTCTCAATATATAAGTAATTTATTATTTTGAGTCGGAAGATATCATACTACAAAATACACATTGTGTTTGCGAAGAAATTTCTTTTCAACTGAGGGTTGAAGATTGGTGCAGTTAAGATAAAAATATACAATGCACCCGTGACTTTTGTTATGCAAAAATTCGATGCATAAATATGGAACAGAATTTTTTTACTAACGATTAAACGAAATGAAAGCTAAGAAAGTAATGCTATCAAGTAGTAGTATGTGAAACTTATCCTTCTCAAAAACACAAAACATGTTCTATTCTACCATTATAATAAATCAAAGTAAAGTATGACCAATTTGGAAGTGTCATTAACCGGAAGAAAAATTTAAAAAGGGCGGTGGAGATTAAGGGGAGGGAAATCAGGTTTGCACTCTGAAAGTGAAGAAAAGAGAGATCATTGTGTGATGTTGTTCGAGAAGAAGGAGCTTTTAAAGTTGATCGGATATCATGTGGTCTCTTGAACTTGCTCAGAGTTTCTACAATCCTATTTAAACGCTATTATTATAAACTTTTTAAAAGCAAGTAACATGAAAAAGAATAAGGTTTTACCATCAGATCTCCATTACCCCAAAATCGACAAATATCTTCATTAACTTTGATTCAATGCTACGAATCGTTTAGATACTACACATTAAACGCTTATTCATACATTAAACCTGAAAAATAATGTATCAGAATTTCATGAACAACTCGTTCGATAACTGACGTTCAATGTGTTAGGAGAAAAACATATCATATGTATATGATACAAAATGTCTGTCCGTCCCCATCCTTATCTCACAAATGCATTGATGTAGAGCTGTGAAGCAAACTTTATTATGTTTATACGAGGTTGAAAGGCCCATTAAAAACATGTACATCTCTCAAAAGAATCGAGTTCAAACCCAAGAGCCCATAATACGTTTCCATAAGAAATGTACGTAAAGTACGTTTTCATGACTTGTAGAGGTTGATTTATTACAAAATTGAATCAGGAATAATCTTGACTGCGAAATAGAGTTAAGTGTCAAAAGAAATTAAACTGATTGCATATTCTTATTTCAGTCGTGAAACATTGATATAGATTCAAAATAGCGAGAGTTTTGATCAAATATACAGGAACTTTGTGAAATTTTTCTGGTAGTAAAAGTAATAGTTGGAACTAATATAGACATACAAATGACATCGCCGTGCTAAGGAGGGCTACATGTACACAATAATAGATATATTTAAAAATAAATTAAACTCCATCANCCTTTGTGTATCCCGCCTCTCGCTCCCAAAGAAGGCCTTGGCTACGGATACGATCCCCGGACATCCGTTTTTCCCGAATGCCTCAATGAATGTCAGACGAGGGCTCAGATTGTTGGAATCTCCTCCTTGGATACTGGTGAACAACTTTTAACATTTATTTTAAAGAAGGAATTTTTTTTAAGGCATTTTGGAAAAGAAGTTAAAAAAAGTATTTGATAGGCTTTATTGAAGCTGAAAATGTGGACATTTTTTTTTTTTCAAACTCGGTACAATATGCACAAGGCAAAGCAAATCATTCTGCCCATGATTAATGCTATTAATTTTCTGAAAATAGAGGAATAATTGTAGACTACTCTCGAGAGAGAGCACATGATGAAATGTCTCCAATTTTCGGGGTTCAGACGAGCAGAAGTAAAGGGCGTTATGAAATCGTCCATCATCTTCTCTCGAAGATGGGCTTCTTCCAAAGTGTTCCCACCGCATTTCTATTTTTTCTTGTCTGTGTCGCGAAGAGAAAAATGTGTTCAAATTGGAAAAGAATTCGATCTTTTCCAACGCAGATCTCAGAATTTGTATGTTTCAGTCGTAATTTCGTCGGCATTTTTGCGAGAATATTTAAGAAACCGGACATAGAAGAATACTGGAAAATCGATTGCGGCAACATCTCAATTTTTCTCCAGAACTCAAGTTTTTGAGAGACGTATCACATATATTGTGCATAACTACAACAAAGAATTGATTACAATTTCTGGATTTGTGGAAATTTATAATTGGTGGAAGGAAAATCTTTGGAACTGATAGTTTCCGAGATGATGAATATTGAATATTTATAGATTTCTTTATCCATTTAAAGACTATTCTCTATTATTTTAATAATACAATACATATATCTTTACCAGGCGAAATAGAGTCTAGAGAGTCGCATCTTTTACCTTTGTCAGAATTTGGTAGAAAATATGAGTTAATAACATGATATATGATTTTAAACAAGAATGTCTACGGATTTTTAACAAGCTCTGTGGAAATAAAATAGGAAGGAATTAATGGTTTTTCGGAGGAAATAAACTGCTATTTTTAATAAAAAAAAGTTTCTACTACAGAGAAACACTCACATAGAGAAGGACAATAACTTAAACTGGAGCACACACATTCGAAAAATATGCGGTAAAGCAACTAAAAAGCTCGGTTTTATAAAGCGTATTGTAGGTAGATGCGATGAAAAGGTTAGAGAGCGATGCTATTTTACGTTAGTTAGGCCCCATCTGGAATATGCGGCGAGTATATGGGACCCAGCGGATGAAACGAACTCTCGCGAACTCGAGAAAGTGCAGCATAAGGCGATACGTTTTGTAAAAAAGTGCTACGATAGAGAAGCAAGTGTAACGCAAATGCTCACAGACGCAGGTTGGGATCCTTGAAAGAAAGGAGATTAGAAGCTAGGCTGCGATTGTTAGATAAATTCAGAGGAAATACATTTTCGGATGACGTAATTGATATTATGCGACCCCCCTGCTACTTTGCCCGATCCGACAGTGAGCGTAAAATAAGAGAAATAGACGCGAGGACAAGTCGTTTTAGAGACTCTTTTTTTCCGCGAACGATACGCGATAATAATAAATTAAAAAAGTAATTCTACTCTTGGTGTTTACACCCCCTGCCACACGCCGGAAGGCGGCTTGCAGGGTACTTATGTAGATGTAGATGTAGATGTAGACGGTGTGAAAGTCTGCGAAAGTTGTAGGAAAGAGTGACAGAAGGAGAGAGAAATATTATATAATTAGGTTAAATTGTGAATAACAAAAATAACAAAAGTTATTAACGTATAAAATATATATCAGAACGTAAGGAATCTTTGTCAATGAAAGTTGAACGTATAGGAAATTTAAACTTAGTTCATGAACATCGGACTGACAATCAGATGCGAATTTTCAGTGTATATCTGAAAGAACCACATTGATGAATGAAAGTATTCGATGAGTCAGAAAGGAATAATGTTCATATGTATGTAATCGCGTCTTTATCTGGAATTCTATTTGTATGAATTCGAATAAAAACCATGATCTACTTAAGATTCCACTAATACCTATGCTGCTGATTTGCCTAAGAATAACTTCCTCAAGTATCCTGCTAAGAATCATCTTTTCGCTTAAAATACAGAAATAATCTAGCGAGACCATGGCTTTAATTCCATTTCTTCCCAGAGAATTCCTCCCTTCTCTTGGCAATCCTTAGGAGAATTTCAGTTAAGAGAGTGACTCGTTAGTGATAAGAACTCGCATACATATTTTGCTCTTCCGTTACAACTTTTCTAAGAATGATTCGAAAGAATCTTAATAGAATAAAAGTGAATAAAAGGTAGTGTACAAAAGATCCCGCTACATTCAGAGTGCGACCCATATTGATTCGACTTCATTTGAGTTTCTTGTAATTATGTCTGAGAGCGAGTCTGATTGGTCTTCCTCGATCCTTACTTTAATAATGAAGGTCAGATTCCCGATCGAGCACGCAGAAGTTGTTCTAAATTTGCAAAATGTTTTTTTCTCGTGAATGGAAAAAGAGGACTAATTTCCGTCGTCTCTGAAAGGCACAAGGGAGCGGAAACCGCCCCCACGAATATATTCAGGAATACGTTTTTTATGAAAAGTCTTCGGTAGTCTTGAGTTGTATTATGGCTGCATGGGAAAATAATAATTATCTTAGAGAAAACTGAATCGAAGTTCAATGAATTTTATTGAATTTATTTAATTAACTTATCAGACGGATACCTGGTCTTCCTTTGTGTATCCCGCCTCTCGCTCCCAAAGAAGGCCTTGGCTACGGATACGATCCCCGGACATCCGTTTTTCCCGAATGCCTCAATGAATGTCAGACGAGGGCTCAGATTGTTGGAATCTCCTCTTTGGATACTGGTGAACAACTTTTAACATTTATTTTAAAGAAGGAATTTTTTTTAAAGGCATTTTGGAAAAGAAGTTAAAAAAAGTATTTGATAGGCTTTATTGAAGCTGAAAATGTGGACATTTTTTTTCAAACTCGGTACAATATGCACAAGGCAAAGCAAATCATTCTGCCCATGATTAATGCTATTAATTTTCTGAAAATAGAGGAATAATTGCAGTTATCCAATAGTGTTTTAGGAGTCTCCGGGAACTGTTTTATGCTGTAAAACGTGAAATGTAGTAAATATTGTTTTGAAATTCGCCATATATTGTACTACAAAATATGATGAACTTGACTAAGAATGGGTATTAATTGTCATTTCGTATTACAATATACTTCGAATTAAAATATACGGATTATGTTATGTCATATATAATTCTCACTATATAAGATCCTTCACTAAAATTACGTGTTGATTGTCATTTAGTATTCCAATTTATTTCGAACCCGGGGGTTTAGGAAGTAGACTCCTGGAATTCATAGTGGCCTAGTGCAAAGCCAACCAAGTGAACAATGCGTTCGACTTTGGTGAAAGCGGTCTTGGGTTCGATTCCCGGTGGGGGCCTACGTGCGAAATTACTTTAACAATACTGCTACTAAAATACGACATATGTTGCGTCATATACAATCTTCTATTCTACATAAACAAAAAATACTATCTACTAATCTACTTTTTTCCTAACTAGGCTTTACCGTTGTTTTACATTTATCTCAAAGAATCAAATTCTTCTAATAGGCTCACTCAGTCTAACTTTATCACACTCAGTAACAAGGACCATCTTAAACTTCTATTTCATTGACAAGCAATCCTTTTTAGGGAATATAATATTCAGTTACAAGTATTATCCAGTCCACGACGGGAATATAATTGGACACGAAGGTAGCGTTGAATATTTTCACTTTTGTTCACGTCAAATGAAAATCTTATTAGTTTTAAAACAGAAAATTTTATGAATATTGAAGGAGTTTAGTTAAGTTTGAGGATTTATTTACATACATGAGAGACTTCAATTAGGGTGAAGAGCGAAATATATACAAAGGTACTGTTGGGTGCTCGAACCAAGTATTTATTTAAACTCCTAAGACCTAACGCAGAATTAAAATAACACGGAATTGCGAAATTAAAAGTTATTCAAACAGGACATAAAGATAGAAATTAAGCGTTAGGAAACCGAGAGAATACTTTCAGAGTGAACATGTTTAATGTTCTACTTAGCTTGAGAAAGGTACACATATACATTCTGAACGTTTTTCAAAGATTATTCTTCTACATAGCATTATATTGGAAATTTCATTTGCGACACATGTTTAATTGTGCAAGTTTGCTGCGAGAGTAGGATAGTCTGTAAATACTGGAATATCCATTGAAGAAATTACCCATCTGTATCAATAAGATAGCCTAAATTGGGATAAGATAACCTAAATTGGGCAAGGACACCCTTTTCGGACAATCACTGCTCTTTTTCTTTATCTTCTTCTAATGGCTCAGGATTTCAAACTGTATTGCATATCTGATCTCTTTTTATTGCGTCTAAAAAAAATGGAATACAATTCTGTTTTAGTTTTATAACGCTTAAGTTCGTTTTCCCGCATTCTACAGCGAAGTTGGGCTATTTCAAAAAGTGAAATTCGTTTCTTGATATACCAATGGTCTCAATGATGGAAAACGGTAGCACAACTATACCGTATGTGACACTGATTCTACCTGTTTCCTAAAAGCTTAACACCACTTACGTCTTCCGTTAGCGAATTTTCTCTAAATTCATTTAGCAATCGCAGCCAATATTCGAATTTATTTTTCCTAACGATTCACAAACTTACTTAAAGAGCATTTCCATTGCGATCTTTCTATTTCTCAATGCAATTTAAAATACATGTTTGAAGGTGCATTCTAAGATCACCGAAATACGTTTCTCATGTATTTTCACCGTGAGCCTACGTGAGGTGAGGAGAAACCTGTCTTGCATATGTTTGCAATTACGAACAATTTGCTGTTCGAAGCGCTTTTCTTTCTCTCTTACTAAGTCCTCGGAAATCAAATGCAAGTGCATAAAAAGTCTGACAGAACCAGGACTCGAATCTGGAATCTTCAGCTTTCCGGTCACATGCTGTAACCATACACGGACCAACGGAACCAGAAGAACCGTGTTCGAGTTCTGGTTCTATCAGACGTTTTTCATGCCCCTTTTATCCTTACGATTTTTCCTAGGAGTATGCCTTCACGTACAAAGTTGACTTTTGTTTGTACGAATGCAGGGTAATTTAACTCTTAGGAAGAGAAAGAAGTTATGCCAATAATTTTGAAATGAAATCGCTAGTGTTGCAGATGGGAAGAATACGTAATTATACCTTAACTTGAAAATAAACCAATTCGTGGAGATAAATTAATTCATTCTGACTTATCGTGAAAATGTTGGATACTATACTTCAGTGAGTGTCTTTGTAAATGCTTTGGAAACCGTCCAAGTCTTAGTAGTTTCCAAGGAAACCGAAGATTAAACATGAAGTTTGCCTCCTCTTTTTGGATATCCGCGGCGAAACCACGACGCCCTCCCGTTCGCTTGCGGAGTTTCGTTAAAAACGGAGGATCTCAACTGACGTATCTTCGAACCACATCGCCCTCTAACTCATGGAATATTCACCACTTATTAAATATTCATTTACGTCTCATCTACACTCGATATCCGCACAAATACTCATCATTTTCCCCCGGACGTTTAATCCAAAGATGTATCACCAACTAGACCGGTCAACAAGGATACCCACTAAAACAGTGGTGGCCAAATAGCGGCTAGCGATCTGCATGCGGCTCATTGTCCTCTTGAGTGCGGTTCCTTTCTGTAGGAAGTCGATGCATTATGTGAGGTGATTTTGGTTTAAAAATATCTGTCTTAGTTTCTGAAAAAATTCGATCGAAATACATATATATATCGAATATAAATTTATTTTAAAATTAGTAAAACAATCAAATTCTTCTCTTCCTTCTCTCCAGTCTTTGCGTACAGTTCTGAAAAACCGCAATCCTTCGGAGGCCAGACAAATCAAGAAATCACTCAATTAAAGAATTGGTAACGTTGTAAAATCGCTCAAATTAATAGTTATTGTTTAATGAAGAAAAATATATTGTGTATTTCTTTTTCTCTGTAAGAGTATACGAGTATATCAACTGTAGATGAATGTATGTAATGTTTATAATGAATGTTTATAAGGAACTAACATAAATATTACAAATAATTTTTGTTAATATCAATACGTAAGGATTCCTGTCTATGTGGATCGTATTGGATTGATACCTGGCCACCTCTAACACTACAATATTCATTAAGTGACATTATACCAAAAGTTTTCCCTACAAAGTTTCGGTTTACACCAATGATTTTCACAGTACGCCACTGGCAGCCGATTCAAACGGCATATTATCAAACCAATTTATCCAGCTTGGCCATTCATAAGCACTTTAAACCTTCTACGTTCAGCATTTTCTATGGATTACCTCTGAGGGCATACTTTTGTCGGCCTTTTTTTATGTTTATTTGCTTCTATTCGTTACGAGACATTTTAAACAAGCCATCTGATCTAATTACTTTTTACCTGAGTCTTTTTCCTCGCAAAGAGAAACGGAAATGAATAAAGTGATATCAGTGATCGAACCCGATCTTCCACTTTCTGAGCGGCTGCTGTAACCAAATGAGCAATCTTGGTACAACAGTCATAAAGTGATCACTATCCATTATTCGGAACTGGTTATTTTCGTTAAACCTCTTGGTATTCTTAAAAGGTATTCTTGGAAGGTAGTAAAGCTGTCTAACACCTCAGCGGATGTTTCATATAAAATTGATTGATAACTGTGAGAGTGCTTTTTTGAATTGCCTCTACTTTCTTCCGATTTACTCAGAAGGGAAACTGTCTTTTCGAGATCTGTTAACGGAACTATTGTTTCCTCTTTTTCATCGACCTCTCTATATGCGTCTCTTTTCATAATCCCTTCAGCCTCTATGATCTGAAGAGCTCCCTTTTTCATTCTCTTTTGCGCTGTGTCAGTAAATGCATTTCCTCCGCCGCAGACTCTGCTATCTTCGGCCTTATATATTTAATTCATGGCGAAAATGAACTCTTCGCTTTCGTTTCATCTTTTCTTCACCGCAAACTGATTATGAGGCGTTGAATTACTAACGCATACCATGTGAAGAACTCCGTTGTGAGATTAATGATTTACGGATGACTTATCTCCGTTCCCTCGCAGTTCTTATGACTATCATACGCTACTTTAATCCATCCTTTCCGATATATACAGTCACAGAACCTCGTACATTCGCACACACATACAAGTTCACAGTGCTGCAAAAGGTAAATGGACGTATGTCTTATGGGAACTCGTACGTAAGTCTCAAAGGTTTTGCTTTAATAATAGCCTTATTGCGATATTTTTGCCCTTCGAAACCTCATCACAACATCATATTTTCCACGAAAGAAACATTTATTCTCCTTATCGAGGGACAACATTCTTCAAATTTGTCTTTCTTCACTATTCTGCCTTTTCTTCGCCACGAGTAATTTCTTACGAGCGTTTCTTGCAATAATATTAATCATAATGAATGGAATTCTATATTTTTTCTCTATTTTATGAAATTTATTGAGGAGGAATTAAAAGCGGGAATTTCAGAGCACCCGACCGGCAATTGGATGACCCGGGTTCGATTCCCGATCCCGTCAGACATTTTTCATGTCCATTCCTTGGGATATTTTTAATATTTTTAATATTCTGCTAAAATCCACAAGAAATGAAACTGCATTTTCGACGCTCAACCGTTATTTCCAAGCATATAAGATCTTTATACTCAAAATGTTTAAAAACAAGGAAAAAAGGAAGTTAGAAGTAGATATTTGTGCGTTAAGTTTAATAAAATAGAAAGGAAGACTACATGTTGGTTTTAAGTGATATACCTGAAAGCTATACATATGAAATGCTATGCAATGTGAAAATATACTTCCACCGCTGGTAAAAATGAGAGGAATCATCAATTAAAGGTATAAAAGATAGTTTTACACTCATCAGGGAGTATATAATATTCGTTGTTCATATTTTATTCATTGTCTGAAATAAGATAGATAGTTTAGGCAATCAAGATAAGGAAATGCATATTTATCCCTACGCAATACAGTCACTTGTACTTATGGATTCGCACTACTCAATTCCTAAGAAGAATGTCGAAGTAACTGCTGTCCTAAGAAGCTATTTCTAAATACAATCTTAAACCGTTCCATTTGAGTATTACAAACATTTCCTCAAGAGAAAGTGAATTCCCAAGAACTTGCAAATGGAATTACACATTCCTAAATTTGTAACTTTGAAATTAATCCAATGAGGGGAATCTGCTGCGAATTCCTAAGGAAAGGATAAATATTTGTTCTCTTGGAAACATAACCCGTTAAGGCATTTCAACTTAATATCAAGATGGAAATTTCTGCTTCCATTGTTCAAGTAAATCTGAAACGTGAGAAAGGGGTTGAGTTTGATAAAAGCGATTGTTTTGCAGTTAAGTTGGGCTTCTCAGTTGGTTTGGGGGGGAAAGAGGTCTCTCCATCCTCAGAGAGAGGGAGTTGTAAATGTTTATCTGTGGCAAAGTGAGTTATCTCTCTCTCTTGTATTCGCTCCTTGAAATCTGTTCGCTTGAAGGATGCTGCGGCGATAACTGCCCTCTAATGAGACTCCGATTAATACACTAACATTAATCCGTTCTCAGCGGTTCCCTATCGCTTACCCCGCTTCATTGGCCCACAAAATCAAAAGATATTACATATTTTGCACCGATGCGACGCAGAGGATGATTTATTTGACATTTGGAATGAAAACAGAAGAAAGTCTCAACGACTGAAAACGTTACTTGAAGAGCTCTCTGTTTGAAGGAAAGAATTTAAAATTCTTCATGTAACTGTACATCATCTACCCAAGGATTGATAAAATGAGCAATAGAAAGGAGTGCAGTGTATTTCACCTAACCATTGCCCATTTTTTCAATTCACTGTTATTCGTTAGTTAATGGTTTACTGATGCAAATTTTAAAATACTGTTGAGAGTTTTGCGACAACTGACCGGGAAGAATCGAAACATTTTAAGTTATAAGAATTTCAACTGTGCTACAGAACCCTCAAGTTTTCTTGTAGAAATTCGTTCATCAGCATTTTTTCTCTCATAAAACTCAATCGCTAGAACATTTTATTCAAATATTTGTCTCCTTTGTAGATCATCTTAGCTCTGCGTTCCTTTTGTCACTCCGCATAACATCGCTAACAACCCAGCCTTGTTACTCGGGTTGCACATTCTTGAAGAAAAGATTATCTTCAACATTTTCAGTTGAGAGTTAGTCGTATAAAGGAAACACGACACGTCACACCCAGAGGAATTTCTGATTGACAGCTCAAACGAGGCAAGGTATCGACTGCGGTTATGCTTATGCAGTCTGCTGAAACTGCCTTCAATATCTGGTGTACGTTTTTTAATCGAATGTGTATTTTTAGACCCGAATGCTAATGCGCCTTAATGAGAAAGTTTTTATCCCGTGTCGAACTAAAACTTTGACGCTTCGAAATACCAGAACTGAGTCCAAAGTTTTGTGTTGGTTTATACGCGAGCCATTTTCACTGGGATTTCAGTAATATCCGAGAAAATTCATAAAACTGATCTTGTTTATTCGTGTTCAGTTTAAGAGTTCAGAGGGTGATCTCCTTTTAATATCAACCAATTAATGAGGTCGGTGAATAAGCCCCGGGGCAGGATATTCGTGTATTTAACAATGTTTCTTTCCTCCTACGAAGCTATATACTTTTTATATTGTTAAATATGACCACAGAATCTCTTAAGCACTTCTTCCGAATGAATTGTCTTTGTTTCACATAAATAAAATTCGTCGGACGTACTTAATTGGTTGTAAATCAGCGATAGTGTAAATGCAAGTTTTATTTAGAACATATATTCTCAACTCTCTCAAATAGTAAGGTAAATTACGTAAATATTCACCTGAAATCCCTATTTCCTCTTACTCTTGTGACTTAATTTTTATTTCCATCAGAAAAAAATAGTTAATTCTTATTTCTATTATTACTACAATAATAATTGAAAAATAGCTGATTGAAGGAAGTTAAATAAATTCTGAAGGGAAGACACGTACACAATCCGAGTATAAAGGGGTTTTTATTGTATGAAAAGATGAAAGAATTTTTTAATGAGGAAAGAAGAATAGGAAATTACGGGTAATTACTATTAATTTGACGACATGTGAACTTGTATAATCCGAAATATCTCGACTTTTGCGTATTCACATATGTATGTAATTGAAAACGAGGAAACTCCCTCCATCTTTTAAACTCGCCTGCCTACATTTTACTGCTCCCCTCCGCATTCTTAATTTCCCCTGAGATTCGGCGGCGTCGTGTTTGTTTTAAATTTCTCAGAGGATGGATAGGCATATGGGTTCTATGAGAGATAGAGTTCTCGCATAAAAGAGGGGGAAGTTGAGTTGTTAGCTGCAAATTGGAAACGGGAATGTTTTTGCTAGGAGGTTTGAGATTTGCAACAGATGGATGATGACATACATATAGGAGCATAGCTGAAATATAGTTAATCAACTAGAGGGAAATTTTATCTTTGTACTCTAACTCTAAGGAATAACAGAGGTCCACAAGGAAAATATCTACGGTATGATATGAAGGACAATATTGGATGAAATTTGTAAATTCCTAAGATTGAATTAAATCCGAATCCATAATGGAATTTATAATTCAACAGATAGTACTTCCAGGGGTTAGTTAAATCATAGTGCATGTTAAAGGTTCGTTACGATACATAACTTATCTATGTGCTATGTTTCCAACCAACACACAGCATCTAAGATAGCACACAACAGAATTTGATTCTCCAATTTCAGTAATCGATTCTGATGTACGTCTGATGATCGCTGTAGTACATTTATATTAAGGTACATACGGTATAGTCATTTTATAACCGCTTCGAATTTCCCATTAGTTACAGAATTCTGTGCAAACTAAGTCATATCCTTAGTATTGTTCTGCATATAAATGGCACTCTGGATAAATCAAGAGCTACTCAGTTTGGGTTTATGATTCCATATCACGATGAAGAGAATTATTCCATTTGCTTTTCGGTGCAGATTGGTGGAAAAGTTCTTGAAATTTACTTTTGTCCCAGTTCTACCAATTGGTGTGATGTTGTGATATGAGCGATGGTAAATAATGGCATTCGTTTTGATTTCTCTGCATCGAATAACGCAGAAGGGTCATTACGATATTACTATTCCAAAGGTCATTGCGATACTCCGGAAAGGACACTCACGAGCGATAGTTTCACTCTCAGTACTCTCCCTCAGTAAGGAAAGTAAACGTTAACTACCCTATCTTCTGTAATATGCCTCATTCACTCTCTAAAGCATTTGGTAACTAATGATTGAGGATTCAGCCAAACTTCGTACTGAAGACTTCGCAGACAGACAGATGTTTGGAGAGATGACCCCCGAGAATTCTTGAGTTTGTTTTATTACCAAATTTTTACTTGGCAGCATATTTATTCAGCTTTGTGTCTCTTCAATTTATGGTTCTCTAATTTGGGCACTTTGTTTTGCTTATAATCGATGTGGTTTAGCCACATATATTCTATTTTACTTTTATTTACTTTTATGCAGAAGTTATTTTTATCAATATACATAATTGATAATACGTATTTTTATCAGATTTATGCTCTCCTTAACCGGGGAAAAATTGTCAATTTCCCCTAAGGCCATCTGCCTAGGGTGTTACTCTGATCAAGATGTTGAAGTGATGGCGCGAAACCGGGTCGTGGGCGACGTATGTACCAACTTTAATATACATGTATAAGCTCTCTAATTTCTATGGAAAATGGTATAAAAGCTTCAGTAGCACAAAACAGAAGAAAGTTGCAAATCACTATTTTTGTTTAGTCTTTTGTGACAAAGACACGAAAAGAGATGCTGTCTCGGACGAATCGCTTTCTTAAAATTTACTTTTATTTCTGTAGCTCAATTTCGGGGATAGATTTTGCTATATTAAGGTTAATTCGTAAGTTGAAGAAATACAAAACTGCTCGTCATTCTTTTGTCAAGCCTCCAACAATATTATTCAGGATTATTTTATGTCAAACAGTTTATGGAATAAAAAAGGAATTACACAACGTCAAGAGCTTGTTCAGCTCTTCGGCGGAATGGCTAAAGAGCAGAACTATCCCCTGGCCCATTTGTTTCCCTCTTAAAGGAAGGAAAATGTGCCAGGGGATTTTTAGGAATAACATTTAATCCAAATGATTCTTTCCTCCCAAGGAAACATTATGCCAACATTGAGCAAAACATAGACATTACATGAAACGAGAGACATACTTGAAACTTTAAAAAGTAAGACTTCTTAAATGTGAATATTTGGAAAGGTTCAAATTTTATGATTAAATGTCCACGCGATGAACCATAGTAGTCATACTTTAAAGAAGGAATTGTTTTCGGAATGTGATATAGCAGAAAAATATAGTATGTCTTTTTGATGACAGCTACTTAAAGTTGCACCATGATACTATTTAAGTTGGACAAATTGTAATAGAAATATCACATTAATACCTATGCAAATATTTCTAATTGGAGAATCTTAGAGCTATATTATCCGAAATTAGGCAAATTTTAGCCTAGAAGATAAAACATGTGTCTTTCTTCAAGGCGATTCGTGTGATTACTGAATTTTCACTTCCACAAATTTATGATTCAATTATTCACCACAATCCCTCTGGAGCTGCTTTTTCAGGTGTCTTAAATAAGGTTCTATCGACTATTTTTCAATCAACTTACTGACAAAGGCATGAGATTATTCCTCGAAAATACTCAGTGTTTATCAGCTTTCACTCTTTCGCTATTTAGAAGGAAAAGAAACCATCAAAGAATGAAGAAAACAAAAATCGTGGGAATGGTGGGAGAAAAAGGGGCTATGATAGGCAATGTGAGGCAGAGGAAAAAGAAGAGAGACGGTCAAATATTAAATGGAAGTGATTGCGAAAGAAAATGACAGGTGATTGGAAGCTAGGAAAAAAGAGAAGAAGACAAAGATTTTAGCTGAAGTAAAAGGTGGAGCAGTTTAACAAGAATAAAAGAAACAGCAATGGGAAGGGAATTTAAATGCTAATAAACTTACCGTAAGACTCAATTAAAGAAATATCTTTACAATTTTCCCGTTCACATTCCGTTTCAAAGCTTCAGTCTAATTCACAGATTGTAATACTCTCATCAGATTAATATTACTAAGAACATTTATTACTATTACTTAGAACGAATGAATCCAAAGTTAAATACACCAATGATTCCCTAGGTTTTATTCATAAGATTTCTGTGTTCGAAAAATTAAAATATTGCTCAATAAAGATAATATTTTCTGGGATTTTAGCCATAAAAGAGCAATTTCACCTTTGAAAATATCAAAGTAAAATCTTAAACTTATCTTTTCCAGTAGATCAAATGAAAATTATATGTGAAACACATAGCAACGACAACACCATATGAGAAAATTGCACGACATGAATCTCTCAATGTCAAATACTTTCATATTTTAGTCATGATCAATTTTGAATTTTTGAATGATAACTTCTACGTAGATAATTTAAAATGCAAATCACCATAATTGATTAATAGAAAGGCCCTTTATGTCGAAGTGCTACTCGACAGAACGAATTACTAGTTAGTAGTAGTAGTAGTTTTGATAGGTGCCTCGACAGCTGAGGTCATTTTGCACCTTCTCAGCATACTAGCTATTAACAGTGATGGTAAATTACCATAATTTAATTTTTACATCAAAAAGAACAATGAACAATGAATATTATTTGTAGCAATGCAGTGAGTTAGCCATAGTGTTATGAATAAAAATTAAATAAAATAAAAAGGGGGAAAAAGAAAAGCCCCACATTTATGTTAGATTCTTTGGAAGAGACCAGTCTCCTTCATAAAAGTAATAAATTTGTCTGCCTTGCCATGATCATCTGCAATGACATCCTTCAGTGTGCTTGCTCCCAAACACCTCTCCTGTTCACTAGAATAGATCCTGCACTCAGTGAGGATGTGACATATAGAGAGTTGGGCGTTACACTTGTCACAGTGGGGAGGTATACGGGGAATTGTAAAAAGGTATGAGTGCGTCAGTGCACTATGTCCAATTCTCAAACGAGTTAAAACTACTTCCTCCCTCCTATTCTTTCTGACAGAAGAGCCCCAAGGTTTAATGGTTTCTTTAATTGCACGTAACTTATTCTCCGTTAGTGAAGACCATTGCTCTTTCCAGTCCTTGAGGGCCATACTTTTGAGTTCGGACTTCAGATCTCCTGAGGACACTTCTTCAAAATCTATTGTAGGCTTTCTTGTGGCTTCTTTTGCTACCCTGTCTGCTGCCTCATTTCCTGCTATGTTCACATGTCCAGGAATCCAAAGAAATTTTACTTGGACTCCTCTCTCACTAAGTCTACTACACAGATATTGCACTTCCTGGACAAGTGGGTGCACAGGTTCATAACAGGTGATGGCATTCAGTGAACTCATTGAGTCAGAACAGATTAGAGTGGTGATCCTGGAAGAATTCTAGGGCAAGCTTGATGGTCATTAGCTCTGCTACATATACACTGCATATTGGGTGTAGCTTGACCCCATGTGAAAGACCTGAGCCAATGAATGCACTTGCACACCCTGCATCCGTCTTCGATCCATCTGTATATACAATATTAAAACCTTGGAATTCAGATAGTGCCAACAAGGATCTGGGCCGCAGTTCATCAGGGAGCAAAGTGGCCCTTGGTTGAGCAGCCAACCCAAATGAGACGTCAGGCCTGGACAGCTTCCAAGGTGGTTCTAATTACTAGTTAATACCAGGTGATAACTACAACTAAAGAGAGAAAAATCTCTGTAATCTTCCTTACGAGTTTAAGTAGTCTAGGCTTGGAGACTTAAAGAGAATGGATCTTACGATAAATGTTAGAATCTCAGGTCACACAAAATGAATAGAATAATTTCAGCAAAAAAATAATTGATGAGAATAACGGAAATGTGAATGATTCTGTTTACAAAGGTAGTATGTTTTTAAAGAATGGAAAATTAGATGTTTGTATGGAAAGGAGTAAGAAAGGAGATCGGTTTGATTACTTAACTGTGTTGATTGTAGGGAATTGTAGCATAATTCCAAAAATTAAATATTCGATTTCTATGAACGTTATGCTGTTTGTGGGATTTTCAGACTGTACTAGTAAACACCCCTATCAACCGTGATGGAACTCTATTTAATTTAAAAATATATAATTCATCGTACATATTTGATATTTGTAAGTCATTGTCCCTCATAACACCATAATAACTCAATATATGTCTTACCGGTGGATATTTATTCGATAATGGATCAATTTCGAACAAATTTGCTAATAACTACATAATTGTAGGGAAATGTAGCAAAATTCCGAGAAATTAAATGCTCGAATTCTGTAAACATTACACTTTTCGAGGGATTCACAGAAACTCACGACTTTAAAGTCTCGTTGGCGTTAATATATCGCTCGTCTCCAAAACGTCCTCTCTTTTTTTTCTCCATAAAAATTATTTACCATATTAATCGCGAGGTATTATTAAATTTTTAATATTTGTAATGTGGTCAATCGGGTTGATTAACAAATACTCCTGCCGTATTTTAGCCCCTACTATCTGCATATTGTACGCACATTCTGAAATCTCAGAAAATCACCTTTTTTAGATAAAGTCTGTCTTAAGTTCTTAGCATTAATTCTACACGAACTTATAATCCACGTGTATTTTTATGGAAATATGCATGAACTCGAATTCAACGACCGCCTTGGTCCTCAAGGGGATGGGTTGTTCCATCTGCAAAATTTTACAGTGTACAGTATATATTTTATCAAAACTCTCGCAATTTCGAATATATGTCAATTTTACGACTGAAATAAGAATCTATAATGTTTGACACATATATCGATTTCGTAGAAACGATTATTTATTATTCAATTTTGTAAAAGAAACAATCTTTGCAAGTCATGAAAACGTACTTTACGTACATCTCTTATGGAAACGTATTATGGGCTCCTGGGTTCGAACTGGAGCCTTCTGAGAAATAAAAATAATTTTCTTGGGCTATTTCATCTCGTATAAAAGTAATGTAGTTTGTTTCACATCTCTACATTAAGCCTTTTCTGAGATAGAGATGGACACGGACAGACCGTTTACTTTTATTTGAATATGATTTATACATTATAAATTCATTTTTTAATATTTACGCATTGTTTCGCTAATTTTGAAAATTTCTTCAAGGAAGTAGGGTTTTTCCGGTACAGAATTATTCAAAAATTCGGCAAAACCCTGTAGAGGTAAGACATAGCAATCCTGGTTTTATTCGAAAGCAGAACGTAACGCAAAAGTGAATGAGTTGAGGTTCAAAGACAACTCGAAACGCTTCGCTTCTCTACAAACGATCCTCTTGTGGAGTGAAATCTGCGGGAAAAATACGGGAGCTGTTGAGCGAGTGTTTTAGAGAAGGGGAATGTGGTCGCTCTTGTGCTTCCGACGTTTGCACACGTTCGAATCCTTCATTAAGAGACGAGTGGGAAAGAGGCGGCGACACACACAACAACTACGACTAATCTTTAGGGATTTCTCCGAAATTTGTTTCATTAAATATTTATTTATTCGTGAAGTTCTTGATTTCTCTTTTGGATAAAAAATATTACGTTTGATTTCAACTCGGTGATTTGCAGAATTACTGTCGATATTCACTCGTAAATTTAGTTTATAATACGTTCAGAGCTTCGCCGTCCTTTAGTTGCAAATGGCGCATCGAACCCGGGCGGCGGCATCTAAAGGGCGGCAACAGAAGTGTAGCCAACCATTATTATTATTACAACGACATCATTTGTTCTTTTCTGTGTGACACACCCGACTTATCTGTGAAAGATTATATTGTGAAATTAAAGATTGGCAAAGATTTTAAAGAAATAATTACGGATAACTCAAGGCGAGAAAGGAATAATTGTGCAGTGGATTTATTCAAAGAATTGAAACAATAAAAGATTTTCAGATACCAGTGGCAAATCCTCTTCAGGCCTTGCAATGTATTTTTTACTAGAGATTTGATCGGAGTCTTTCCTAATTCTCAAATATTCATTGACGGAGACTGTTGCTGCTAAGATAATTATAATAAAAAGTATTGTAAATTAGTAATTCATGAAGACCATTTAGCATACGGAATATGCATAATTAATTGTTAATGATATTTTGTGACATTTGTATGCTGAGGAACGAAGTTATAAAAAAGTGGTTTTCATTTTTAATTTTAAGGGACGGCAAATTATGTTCGCACCCGGGCGGCAGACAGGCAGGGTGTGGCTCTGAATACGTGTAACAGCTACTGTGGAGAAGTACATACATCTGTATTAGTCTAATTAGTAATAGATAGTAATGGATTATATTCACAATTCACGGAATTTATGCGTCTCATTCATAGTCTCCTCCAGAACTGAAAAGCATGTAAACCGTAGTTAACTTGAGAGTAAAATTCGAAAGAGTGGCTTACGTTAATTCCATGTTTCTGTTCATCCAAAAGCGGACTATTTTCATTGCAATTTTTCTTCCGTGCAATATGTCAGATTTAAATTTCTTATTTCAGATTGAGAAAAAGGTGGTTAACCTTGCATTTAAACATTGTAACAAGCATTCACTTACTGTAGTTATTTCACACTTAATAGTGTGAAAAAGACGCGGTTTGGTGTTTCATTGGTTAGAATACCTGCTTGGAAAGTGGGAAACTCGGGTTCAAATCCAAGTCATGTCACTTTCTCGAATGTAGTTATCCTTCTCATTTCAAAGTCTTGTGCTTTTAGAATTGATACTTCTGTTAATTATATCCTAATATTAAAATAATCTACGTCTGAAGGGATCTTTTTAATTGTAAAAAAAGTTAGACTACAGAAAATACTTACAATAATTCTACGTCCTAAACATAAACTTTAAATCCGCAGGAACTTAAATCCTCTCAAAAATAGAAATCTCATAATTGTTTCTTGAATTGATACTAAATTTGTTGCCAGCGAAATAGTATTTGAAGCGAGCTGTCATAGATCGTAAATAGATTGGACTTATGACCTAGAATGGACATAAAAAATAACATATAACTCACGTAAAACCATAGTAGAGAACTTAATCTGTACTGGTCTAAATAGTATTGGGAAGAAATGAACTGTTTCAAATTTATATATGTCCATATATATCCTTACAGATTATTCATCGAGGGATATTTGTCATTTGAATGTATAAATGGAGGATCAAACATGCCAAATGACACGTTTCAAGAAATTCGGGTGGTGGAAGGAAAAAATACATCTAAAGTATCATTTCAGCAGTAACGTAGAACCTAGAATAACTGCAGATAGACAATTTTCTTCCAGAATGAGTAAAGTTATCCCTTTTTCTATTTCTGCTCGGAGTTAACTTTGACTTTACAAAAGAAGATTGCCTTCTGCTGTAATTCGGTCGAATCGAAATTCCATTCATCGATTCCTTGAGAAGAATAGATATTCCTTTCAGTGGGGGGAAAATCCTACGTCATTCTTTTCCGCATTCAGTTCCATTTTTTGTGAATGGAATAGAGGCCGAAGATTTCCAAAGAGGCTCGTAAAAAGATTTCCCATCGGAATTGATTACGAGAAAATATCTTCGATGAATTGCTTGTGCTCTCGGATGACGACAAACTTCGATTCCCTTTTTTCTAACCGTAACCATAGTTTGAATGTTAGCGAATCATAGGCGTGTCTGTTGCCCTATGTAATACTGAATCGATTATATTACAGATAAATATCAGAATCGCTTCATTTCAGAAAATTAACTTTTTAGTATGTTTTCCTTGTCTTTTGGTTTAAGTTATGATTAGGAGGGTAGTCACTCAGACGCTGTAATAAGTTTGCAGGATACTCGCCGTTGATTGTTTTTCCTTTTTTGAAGATAATCAATAAAAAATTATCCCACGCTCATCCCAAAATACTATCGCCATAACTTTTCCAAAAAATATAACTGTCTTCACCGTATATTGGTTTGTTTAGAAACCCTTACTTCCAGTTATACGATATAATTCTGAGTTAACCATTAAAATATCAGTTAACTAGGAATGAACCAATGTTTAATTTCAAATATTAATGAATGACTGTACGTCGTATGAATTTGCCAAATGGATAATCATTTTAAGGGACCCATTCAATCGATTTGATAACATTTTGTCTGCATCGTCTTCCATTCTTCTCTACTCTTTATGCCTTTCCAATCTCTGGAGGTTTTTCGAAATCAATTGTCCTTTCACCCTTTTCAATTGAAACTTGGTGTAATATGTTATAACGAATTCTTTCGATTTCATTGGAAATCTCAAAGAGCTTTCCCATTTCTGCCCTCTTAAAATTGTCGGAAATGTTTTTTCTGGATCGCCCCTTTCTTATACGAGTTCGGTTATTCTCTGTTTTTTGTGGACAGGATATCATATTCCCTACGGCTTTCACCGCATACACTTTTACTTTCCTTTGTTTTCAAGGAGACCCTTTCCTGAATATAAACAAATAAATAAATAATTTATAATCATATTTGCTCATTCTCGCCACCGACAGATCCATAACCGGACGTAAGAGCGCAAGTATAAAAAAGGCTACTGTAAAAATTATATTTCAACCAGTCAAAATAATATAAAACTCAAAATTGACTGCTCACGCTAAAAATTACGAATAATACTCTTTCTGTTGGTGAAGCGGAATATAGTTCTTTTTATATTTCTAACAATAGCCATAGCATAAACATGAAACATCCACCATTATTAATATTAGTATCCAAAATGAATTCTGTAACCTCAACATTGCGAAAGTGAGAGAGAAGCACATTATGAGTGCGGCATTCGCCCAAGAAGGAAGGAAATCCCTTCGGCAGTTGTATAATGAGGTCGGAATTACGAAGCACCGTCATTCATTTGATAAAGAATATCCAAATATCCTCTTAATATTCGGACTAAATATTTACATCAGTTATACAAATGTTCCCCTTGAACATCGAGCATCAACGCAACACAAATTGATCGAAGTAGTAGAAACGTTAACGATTCTACTTCTATTAATATCATACGCTGTATTGAATTGCAGCAGTATACTTTAAGACCGTCCATCACGGCTCTTAAAGTTGAAAAGCTGTGAGTGGCGTGAAGAGGTATCGCGAATTGTTTTCTAAGTAGCGGAGCAACGCAGGTCAATTATTTGGGGGCATCTCCCTACATTTTAGTAAGTAATAAATACGATGGTTCCTTGACTTACTAACCGCTCAACAAACAAACTTTTCGACTAGCGAACTTATTTCGTACTCCAATATGACTTTAAGATACGAATTTCATTTCGACATACGAACCGTGGCTCCTTTATAATCCAAAGTACTGAATGTCATCCGAAGGAGATAGAAACCGGAAATAAGCCATTAAAACAAATGACGTAAAAAACATCTCTCAACACTGGAGTGAATTAAGAGAGATAGAAAGAAAGTGGCATCCAAACCAAGAAGTCGTATGTAGAGCCATTGATATATTTGAAGACAGTGTTATTAATCACTTTAAAAGAGTGCTCACAAAGCGATAGACTTAGTCAACCCTGGACAGTTTCTTAAACCTTCTCCACTGAAGAGACGAAAGGAATCATCATAGAATTTATTAATAGATGTTTTTTAAACATCCTTTTAAGCCGTGTAAAATTAAAAATTTGATGAATAAAAATAATTTTATTGATGCACATAAATGTTTTTATTTTTCAAAAGAACGGATTAATTGATTTACCATAAGACACCATGGAATACTGAGTTTCGAGCTACAAACTTTTTGAGATGCAAACTCCGGTCTGGAACGAGTTAAGTGTATCACTGTACAACAATTCTGGAAAACGATCACGCAAATTCTAAAATTAGCTGCTTAAAGGAGATGGAAAGCAGAAACTCTCCACGACGTTTTAAATTTCATTTCCATGACAAAGAGAATTCCACTAAAACCAATAATATATATATTTAAATGTTATAACTATTATTTACTACTTAATTCCTTTTAAGCTATGCTAGAATTCGTCCAAAAATCGGAGTTTAAATTCAGGAAATGGGGAACAATAACCTTCACTCAGGAGCAATTGAATTAGAATTCCATTTACGTTCCGTAGCGTTCCAAATTTATTTCCCTTGATTTACTTTATTGTAGCTAATTCCTTTAAAGATCCCTCTTTCGTGCTACATCTATGTTCATTCTAACAAATATATTTGAATCCAAATCTACCCTCTTTTTCCTTTATTTTCCATGCAATTCACCAACCTCTTCTTTACCTCCTTATCTCGTCCCTTTATTCCACATCTCTTATGATTCAGTCTTCTGGATTTTCCCCTCCGTTCTTCATCTTCTCTGAAAGAACCTCCCCATGAAAACTCGCTCCAGCAACCGCTTTTTGCTCTTCGCTTGTTTCTTACTTTTTCTCTCTTCCATTTTTTGCTCCATTCATCTTCTCACTCGTTTTCTTCTCACTCATTTCTTTTCTTTACTCAATCTTCCACCTCTTTTTCTCCCGTTCCCTCGAATTTCTCTTGTTTTTTTCCCTTTCGTTCTTTCTTCTCATCCTTTGTCATTCGCTGTAAGTTATTAATAAGAGGCGAAATCATAGAAACCTGCTCACAATGACAATTATTTAGTTCTGACCTTTAGACAATCACCGATTTCATATTATCCAATGCGCCAGTCAACAATTAACTTGCTAAATACTCATGTGATATTCGGCGAAAATAAGGTGATTTCACTAATTCTGCAAATATTCACTTACTTTAGCTCTCAAAGTATTTAGTACTTTCTAATTCAAAAACGTTCAATGATATTCTTACGCATTCGAATTCTTTCCTAAAACCGAAAGCTTTTGCCGGCAGTAAAGTGGCATTTTAAAATACCAACTACGGGTTCGAACCCCGGCTCCATGAATAGACAGCATTGATGGTTAGTCTTCGCATGTTTTTGTTCTTCGCTTCGATGCCCAATGAATCCTATTTAATGAGAAGTCGTGAAATACAAATATTATAGACCTTTAATGTCGTAGAGTTGCTACCCAAACCTCAAGGCATTCTTTTACTATGAGGAAGAACTATATGTCTTTATCAACCGCTTAATTCACAGTAAATTAATGAAACATGAGCGATTTTGACATTTAATTAATGTGTAATGATCCTTTATGCATCCCGTCGCTCTCTTGCAGCCTCTCTGCAGACATCTCAGGGATATTCAGAACTGCAAGGGCAGAAAATTGTATTTTACTTTAAAATACCAAACAAATCCTGGAAAGTAGCTATAAAGGCGCCGGTGTAGGAGGCACGGAGAACTTAACCGGCAGGGAACACTGTACAGTGAACCATACTTAAGGTGGCGCTCACTGTACAGTGAGCGTCGCCTAGGTAGCGTTCACTGTACAGTGCTCCCTGCCTGCTGGGCTAGGTACACTTAACCTAAGCAAGTCGCTTTCGGCATGTGGCAGAAGGTACATGGACTATGACATTACTTCCCTAATCGATTACTTTCGTGTATCGTTTGCGGAAAATGAGTTCTTGAATCGATTCGTTCTAGCATCTATTTCTTTGATCTTTCTCGCAGTATTAGAAAGGTCTATATAAAATAGTGGACGCAATATATCGGCTACATCGTCTATGAACATGCTTTCTCTGAATTTATCCAGCATATTAATCCTTTGTTAAAATCTTCCAACTTCTAAAGATTCCCATCCTGCGTCGCGAAGTATCTTTTTAACGTTCGCTTGTAGTAGCAATTCTTCACAAAACGTTTCGCTTTTCGCTGCATATTTTCTAATTATTCTGAATTACAGCACTTATCGGTATCGCTCCTTATACTTCACGCTTACTCAAGACTAGACCTAACTAACAAATAACAACGCTCGCGAACTTTTTCTTTGCTCTGACCGACTATTCTCTTAACGAAACCGAGTTTCCACATATAATATAGGTTTGGGTACTGCATGTTAAGTTATTCGCGAGGGTTAGATATTTTACCGATTCTAATGTTAATAAGTTTATCCCACGGAGACTGTACGGATAATCTTTAATAATAGATTTTCTTTCGACGAAGCTAACTACTGAACATTTATCTACATTAAGCTCCAATTGCCAATCATCGCACCATTTCAAAAATTATCTAAGTCAGTCGACAGGATTAATATATCTTCTGTGCTCTCTATGTCTCTGTGAATTATCGTGTCGTCCGCAACTATCCTACTCTTCTAACTTTACCGAGGTGTCACTAAATGTTTGAAATACTATTAGCAATGAGTTTCCGTGCAGCCAAGTGGGTAGCACGTTCACCTCCGGTGAAAGCAGTCCCGGTTTCGATTCCAGGAGGGACTATAATGTCGATCCATTATCGTGAAGGTAACATGTCTTAGTGTCTTAGTTACCTTAACGGATAACGGAGTGAAAGACAAGAACGGCAGCGTGAGAGTCGTTGCGCTTACCACTTGTTACCTGTCTATACCATACTAAAAGGGATATTGCACTATAGACTTCGCTATTTTTAATAGTCAGAGGTTCCTCTTCAAACGCGTGATGAAGCTTCACATTCATGTCGACCAATGTCGCATCGGAACCATAATTATTCCATGCATCTCTCAAAACTCAAATTCACAGGTAATCTACACCTGCGGTAAAACAGCATGCGATACTGAGGGATTTCAGCGTCACTTGTCACTGTCACGTCTGTTTCTCGGCCTTAGTTTACTCTGATGCACGTCATATATTGAGGAATTCACTTCACCCACATCCATATTCATATCTGTGGCTTTCATACTCTCTCCCGGAGAACTGGAAATGCAATGAATTGACAAGCGTCGATTCCACCGCACGTAACTGCATAGAAACAGCTTCCGCCTATTCAGTACTTTCAGTCACAATCATAAGTGAAGAGTCACAAACTAAAGAGAAGAATAAATAGGATGCATAGCTAAATCTTTTTTAGGAAAACGTACGAATAATTATCTTATTTGATGAAAATGAGTTAGAAAGTCCGTCGAAGACATTGAAATTTCAGTTTGCAATATTTAAAATCATATTTTGACGGTTTGCGAGTACCAACTCAAAAACTCCTCCAGCCATTGCTTTCTTCAGTATCCTCACTTTTCCATCGCGAAGTAAGCAATAGAAACCATGAAAAATTGCTTGCTTTGATGAAGGACGAGCTCACTCAGGAGCAAAAGATCAGTTCTCCTCCGATTCTCTTTCCTATATCAAGAAATTTTTGGAGGGATTTTAAATTAGCTTTTGGCAATGAATAGAAAGGATATTGGTTTCCTTCTTCGTATCGTTTGTTGGGCAGTTTGCCTGTTCATTACTATTTCAAAGTCTTCTTAAACTCCTGTTTCCTTTTATAGCATAAGACGCGTAAAGGTATATATTGTAATTTTTATTAATATTAAACGGCATACGAGGTGGAAGAGAGGCCCACATGACTAACCCAGCCATAAATGTTGATTCTATTTATTCCTCTTTTTACCCGATTTTTCGAATTGCTTTGGCTTTTCTTTATTCTTTCCTGTAGATGAACGTTCTTATGTCAGTTATTATCTCTTCATTTCTTCGATAATTTTATTTGAGTTATATCTTTTGCCGAATGATTTTGCTTTCGCGAGTTTTTGGTGTTCTTCTTTTTTGTTGTTCATGTTTTGAATCAAAGAGTCACTATACGTTTGCTTTCTAAAATTCTGGTTTTATTATCTTGTCTCACATTTCAGTGATCCTATATTGGCGCCTACTTTTGCACTGAAGTTAGGTACTTTCATATGAATGATGTTTTTGAATTGTTTTATTTAATAGTCTTAAAGTAAAATATATTTTTGTTTTAAATGAATACTAGGTATTATTAAGTATGCAGCCATTTAGATGGCCTCAGTACTTGTCATGTTTTTTCTGAACGATGAACAGCATTCACAATCTCAAAACCAGGATGAATCATCACTTCCAAATACTAAAGCACAGAACCGAAATTTATAAAAAAAACATTTCCTGAAGAATGCTATGGAACACACTTACACCACATTTGACAGTGACACATTTTAATGAAACCTTTCTTAACTTTGAACTTCCCCTTTCTCCAACGTCATTTATTTCACCCTACCCCTCTTTTCTCACTATTCCACACCTCTTTTCTATATGTTCTCATTTCGTGAATTTTGTATGTGTAATATTACTGTTTACGTTGTATTTCCTTTCTTTTCTGTGTGTTATATTTCCATTGTGTATTAGTTATTTAGTCGTAACTGATTTTGATTTCCTTATATATGATAAATGGTTTAAATGTAGTACGGGACTATAAGTCCCAATCTCGACCGAAAAATAAAGTCGTATGTATGTTATTTTAGTTTCTAATAATTGCTTTCCCAAGAATGCAACGAAATTTGTTTGTTTTCATCGATATTTATAAATTTTATTCAAGCATATTTAATGTCGTTCGTAAATGGACCAGTGAATGGGTTGAGGAAATAAAAAACGACATCGTTCTTAAGAACATAAACGAAATACAGAGCGTGAAATAGAAGTGAAGTGAATAGAACATATTCAGACTCACTGCTTAAAAGAAAGACGGGAGTAAAGACTGACAGAAAGAGAGAAAATGAAGTTGTAAAGAGGAGATGTGAAAGGGTAAAGGGAAAAGCAGTCATCAGTGAATGAGACTTCCTTTTCAATAAATTCGTGTTTTTCCGCTTTCTTTTCCGTAGTGGGCGGTTAATGTAGTTTACGCAAATCATCAATCATCTCGCTCGTGAACGCTGTGCCTCATCTATCATGGATGGAATCGAGGGGAGAAAAATCATCCGGAATTGTTCTCGGGTAGGATTTACAGTTTCTATCTTCAGACATTAAAATGGCAGAACCTGGAATTCTGTTCCAAATTCAGAAAAAATGCAGTTAGATATTTGTTTTATTATCCGAAAGTACTTTTCTTATCGTCGTGTAAGTAGTGATAAGAAGTCTAATTATGAGTTCCATTTGTTTCGAATTTTAACTCTTAACAAAATATGAAAAGACTCGTAATAATATCGATCCTCCTATTTGATTTAATTTGAATAACTGAATTTGACTTAATACATATATTATTTATACAATAATATTACACCACGAAATATGTAACTAATACCTACAATAAAGTATAGTCGTCAGATAAAGGCGACTTTAATTGTAATTTGATATTAACTAAAAGGAATCATACTTTTACATAAGGTTGATGTATGGTTACGTAGAGTGGATCGATAATAAATAAAAAATTGACTTCCAGTTATTCCGTATTTTCCACAATATTTTAATCCACCCATGTTTGGGTCTCGAAGCCATAATTTAGTGAGTAGAGTAAATATACATTTCTTTTTTCTCCGCATTTTTCATGAGTGAATTCACTCTTATATTTTGCAGATGAAATGAAATCCGATCCCAAAAGGAAGCCAAGCAGCCCCACACAGCGTCGGTGAGTAAAATTTCTCATCACTTTTCGGTTTTTCATACATTGACTAAATCAGTTCTTTCTGAGTTAGCTAGAAATGAATTCCGTCAAGCATTATTCGTTTGCCTAGATCAGTTTTTGCGTGAAAATTCTTAGTAATACGAGGTTTAGATAGAGGAATTCCCAGCATTATTTGCAGAGTTATCTGCTTTTACGACGTAACCGAACATTTTATGATTTGCTACGATATGCTAATCCAATTTCACTGCGGGAAATTGCTTGTAGATATTATTTCAGTTAGTAATAAAATATTGCGATTTAGTATTTCACCTACAATGAAGACCATATATGTCAGTTGTATATTCCTAAAATATGATATATATGTCTCATTAACTTTCATTTAGTAATTGCAATTATATCGACTCTTTGCACGCAGCGATTCTTACCCAAGAAAGTTCTTCTTTTGCTATTTATACATCACCACCGTTTAAGTCACCTCTAGTTTGACTTGATTTCAGTCAAATAGCTCCTTGCTCATGTTTCATTAATATAGGTCCATTCCTGTTCGAATGTAATTGTATTTTTTCACACGTCTGTTCCTCACTGGTAAATAATTCGCAAATAGTCGCAATTCGATTAAGATCCCCTCTTAATCTCGAGGCGACAAGATGGCCTCCATCCTCTTTTCCTGTTCGAGGAAATCGTCTTCTACGCCCACCGCATACGCCATTTTCGGTTAATTGAGTCGTCTTTTGTTTCGGGCGTTGATGGAGAGGGTGGTCATTTAGAAGGCGTCGCTCTTTTATTTCTTGAAGAAATAATATCTTAAAAGAGTAGAAAGTTCTATCATCAGCTTCCTCTTCTTGCAGATAATGATTTCTTTTGTCTGCTGAAGTTTTGCTTATTCTCCCTTTCTTGTTGGTGTTTTACTTTTTATTCTTGCACCATTATGATCAATCTTCTTTAGTAAGAAATAGTGTTTGAACATTTAAGTAAATTTTTTCTTCGTAACATTTGAGTAGGAGTGATAACTTTCGTTTAAATTTATTAGTTTGTGCCATAAGCGAAAGAAATTCAATACAAAGGTTTGGTGTTTGCTTCTTTGATGTTTTCTCTAAAGTCGAATCATTATTATCATTGAAAAGGCTACAATATGGAATCTAGTCCATGGTGACAACCATATACGTATATGTACATCATTCATCGACCATAATTCATGAATAATAACCCTAAAATAAAACAATATATACAATACAGTTACAATTATGAAATCATAGTCAGAATCGACTTATGCGAGGGAGGGAAGTATTCTGCTTTGTATTCACCCTAGTCGGGAAGAAAACCACTTCAAAACCTCCCGAAGGCAGTTCGTCGCACAATTTTACAATTACAATTACAAAAATATATGCATTAATTACGATTACTAACCATAACATTATTATCACACCTTACTGCACACACTAGTTAATCACAGATATATTTTCATGAAATACATTTGACATAAAATTCATTATCTACTTACCAGGTCATTTTTCTTGTTCTATTTCTGAAGATTCTACGGGATTGAGGTTCGAGAACTTCCTCAAGTAAACTGCTCCACTCTTTTACTCTTCTATTAAAGAAGGAATACTTGCAAATGTTTGTCGTCTGTTTTAGCGAAGATATTTTGTACTTATGGTCCCTCCTTGCAATATAATATATTTATTTCACTTAAACAAATTAGTTTATAGTCTTAGTGCTTTAAGACTTTGGTATGAGGTTATTTAAGTGCTTAAAGACTTTGGTATGAGGCGGAAAGAATAAAAAAGATGTTAGAATGTTGCGAGGTAATCGAGTTACCTCACGATGTGAAAGTGTCACAAAAGGAAGGAGCTGTAAGTTGCAAAGGTAACGGCAAAACAAAGGATGTATGTAAGCACTTGGCTATTTAATTACTTCACGGTTGTGGTTTATGGCGAACGAAGGTATCTCCAACTTAATTTTATTCCGAGAAATTTATGGCGCTCCATTACTATAATTCCTCTTAGTTAAGACGTAATCACGAAAAGTTAGGGCTGATTAGAAGTAAGGAGTAGCTTCCCTTTGTCCACACTAATTATGACGGAATTCCCCACCGTTAATTGTGAAAAAACCGAACGCCTAAAGGGTCTTAAATTATTTATAAGAAAAGTTCGAATAGGTATTCTTCCTGTGATTTGGGAATTAACATATTCTTAGTGAGAAATGTTACAGAGGGACGTGTGGCAGACGATCTCGCTTCTTTCTCTCTGGAAATGGTAAATAAAAGGAAACTTTCTCTCCTCGGTTCTTTTGGCGCAATCCCAAGCATTGATATATGAGAGGAAGAAGACTGAAATTTTCTCTGCTAGACAAGTTGTTGTGTCTTAGCAATGCTAATGACCGCCGCTTCTGCAAAAACGTAGCCGAGGAAAACGAACAGTTGATGTAAGCGCCATTGACTGTTAGTTAGTAATCTTATTAGTTAACTTTGATTTCAGCGAATGTCTTAAAATTTCATACCAAACTACAGTGTTATTTCCTCCACTGAGGAATATTAACTTCTGATTGAAAAGTTGTCTTTTTCCATTACCCCTGTTTATAGTATCGATCTAAGTATCAATCTAGGTATCTAATAGGGTCGGTCAGAAAGTAATTCCCCACATTTTTTTCTCAATTACCATGCATTCTATAAGAAGGAAAGTTTTACAAATGAAAGAATGATGATTCATCTGATGTATCTATATTTTACGTAATCTCTTCAAGTTATATTGCCTTCTTCCAGGGATACACTATGGCATGTATGCCCTATCGGTACCAGTCCTCGCTCTGGTTATGGAGCCAGGTTTTCACTTTCAACTGCCTTCTGATTCACTCACACTCCATACCCAGCAACCAACTCTGCTTCTATAGACTGCAAATGTTCCATAGACTTTGCACAAATGTTTGTGAATATTCCCTACCGTTCCTTTCTCTACGCACAGAAATTCAATCACAGCACGTTGCCTGTAACGTTTATCACGGACACACTCCAATTTGAAAGCTTCCTACAGCTATGTTATTTGCAGGAAAAAACTGAAACTATGCATATAGATGTGGGAAACGTCAAAAAATTTGTACCTAGAATTTCAAATTACTGGCATTGGTTTTAGCTGGAGAAAAATGTGAGGCTTTACTTTTCGGCCATCCCTCGGAATTTACAGCATTTTAGATATTCCGAATATGCTCCATATAATACATATATATATAATTTAATATATAGATCCAGAATCGATACGACGGGCAGTTGTGGAAGCTACGAAGCACTTTAGTTTATTTCATACAGCGTTCCACGAAGTGCAACCAAACCGTATTAATTATATGAGAATAATGACTGTAAATTCTCCGAATGAGTATTTGTTGTACGTCGAGAAAAAGAAAGATTAAAGAAGATGGGATTATTGTTTTTGTATTGGCTAATTAATACGGTTCTGGGAATAGGTGATATTATTTTCGAAGAGGGTGGAGATGGCAAAGGATAAAGTTACTTTCGAAGATGTGGTTTGATTTGATGGGGAATTGATGAGAACATGGATTTGCTAATGATGCTAACAGAGGGAAAGGAAGCCGTCTGAGGAATATTTTCCTGATTTGGATATCATATTATTTTACTTATTTATTTGTCACATCCAGAATAAAAAAGACAATTGAGTGTGATTATCATAACATGTAAGCAACGAAACAGCAACAACTAATAGGACAAGAAACAAGATAAAATAGGGAGCATTAGTTATAACGATCTGGTGTGAGTTAGATAAAATTTTTATGAAAGTTCCTTTAGGCAAGGAAAAAAGGATCATCAAAGGGGGGTATGGAATTTAGCAAAGAGAAAGGAACGCTTGATAAGTGAGAGTCGAGGTGTGGTATAGTGAAGTAGAGATGTTAAACGGGTAGATATATAGGAGACACGATAATTGAGGAGAGAAGTGAAAGAGGACAGTCAGACAGGGAATTTCGTAGTTAATGAAAGAAGGATCATTTAGTTCGATTGTCACGATATTGGAACCATGTTGGAAAGAGGAAACTCTGGTTTTCACAACTCTTGAGAAAAAAATAGTTATTGGTCCTGAATTCGTTCTTTATAACATCGGAGGATCGACTGAAATTCTCAGCGAAGGAAATATCATTCGTAAACTTTCTTTTCCGAACCTGTCATTGCGAAGGAGCCACTAGATTTCAAACATTGAATTTTACGAGTGATCATTTTTTAAAATCTTAATTTAGAGTAGAAACCAGATATGTCACAACAATTTTCGGTGGATATTGGTTAAAATTATTCAATAAATATTTATTGTAAATATTCCTAAGATTAAAGGATTTAAGGTGGCCGCACATCGAGAATAGTTAAGGGAAAAAAGATTTTTAATCATGACAACCATTACATGACCGGTTTTGGCACTCATCGGCCTACGAGTAATTACCTGATGCTTTTGTTAGAAATATGCCTGCAGAAATATATGAAATGTGATTTTTATTCCTGCATCTTTTTGCCATGGATTTGCAAATCGTATATTCTTCCATAGTCGATATTATTTGGACTGCCGTTACATCTCAACTTGACTTAAGTATTCTGATATTCAATCTTGTTACATCATCGCAATTTATACCCTCGGAACATAAAATTAATTTACTCTATTACATTTCTGCTTTTCGTTTTCTTGGTCCTCATCTTGCGTTCGAGAAAACATTGCAATCTTCAGCCATTATATCACTTTAAAGCAGGAATATTATATAATACATTTTTTGGAATTAAATTTAACCGATTGAAAAGCATAAGAATTAGGGGCAGCAGTTTGTGATACGGTGAATTCAGTTTTTTTTCCCTGACATACATGATACTCACGGTTCAAACAAATTTACGAATGCAGATTATGATTTCGCAATGCTTTTTATTCTAACCCTTACTTTCCTTTGCTTCATTCCAGGATCGTTTTTCCCACACAGAGTGCTAACTATTTTTTATCTTCCTCGAAGAGGTCTGTTTGAAATGGCATCCCTCTTACGTCACCACGCAAACAACTTGTTAAGGGGATCTGCAATCAATTGCGCCTCTTTTGCAACAGTTCATGTACTTCTGCTTGATTTTTCGCAATTACAACTCCCTCTTGGACGTGAGTTGATTTTCCCATTGGCTACGACCAACTGCTCCGCGTTCTTTAGACTTCTCCGTTTGATTGCGACTTAATTGAGCTTCAAACCGAGAGCTCGAGGTGTGAAAAGTATGTAAAAGAAGGGCGTCTAAAAAGAGATGCCACTGACAGGGAATTTTTATTGCCTTCTCAATTCCTTCATGAGGAAATGACATAAAAGAGATTATGTCTGAATAATTACTCGACATCAACTGCTTCTTTGCTTTCTTCTCTTTTATTTATTTCTCCTCCGTGATGATTTCCATTCGTATAACTAGCTGATATTGACTTACCGCCTGCCAGGTTTTACCATTACGTTCCATGCCCTATTCTCTCGATAATGTATTCTTTCTTCTTGGGTTTTCGATAAAAGCCTTCCCCTTCTTTGAAGCGTTTGCTTACAAAATCCATTTCCTCCGCTTCCTATTTCCTTTGCTGCGTTGAGTCAGTTCTAAAGCTTCCGCAATTGAAAATAACTTATTTATTATATATTGAATATAATTTATTATGGGTTATCGCTCATTTATTTTCGATGCATCCATTCATTTTTTATTCATCGACCATATTATGCCGTATAGATTGCTTTTTGGAAAAATAGAAGTATCTGAGGAAAAACTGGTGGAGCAAAATCAATAATGACTGGATAATGATTGAACTTGAACTAGGGCTACTTCTTTTTTCAAAAGCTGTGCCCATTATTATTTTATAACCACGATGAATGGCATGTTTCATATTGGTTTGGGCGCATGGAAAGAACTGACGGAATCAAAACGACTCACAGTGGCCTAGAATCGAAAAAAGCTGGCCAAAAATAAGAAAATGGTTTTTTTGAGTGCGGAGTTTGAAACTTCGCATGGCTATTCTTAAATAAATTCTGCATACAACTACCAAATAATACACTTTTATTCTGGTGCATTAAAATTCTACAGGGGGTCAAAGTTGACCAAATTTGACGAAAAATAGCCGGTCTTCGATTTTTCACAAATTTCTTCAACTTCAAGCCAACACTGAACCCAAATGAGCAAAATCATCGGGTAAAAAACGATGCTGTATTATAAACCTATTCTTTAAGCTTCATGTTACTTGGTTTGAATGATCACAGTAGGATATTTGCATAAGTTATACAACAAAATGGCGAACCCATATTTTACGGCAAATTTTCAACTAAAGCGAGGAAAATAGTAGTGATGTACCACGATGTACACGGGCTAACTTATACCACGATGTTCTTTGAAGCTTCCTGCATAGGAATCTGAAATAAAATCCTGCGACAATTTGCGACGCCGATTTATATACCCAATATTCGATGGCGAGGCAAGAGCCATGTCCGCGCGGCGGAGCGTCACCCTCCATGACGATCTCGGATTTGAGATGATATACGGACCAACACGCTTCTTAAAGGTATTTTTACTGGTTTATGAGTATGATTCCTACTCTGTACACACTTTTAGTTTGAATTCATTTTGAAAATCCCAATGTCATGAATGAAAAAATTTCGTTTTGTTCGATATTTAAATATAGCACAAAACTTTGTTTGACTACGCCTACCTTGTCAATTTTTCGATAATATTAAGCTATTATTATATTTTTGATAAAAGTAAGCGGGTAATGTTTAAATATCTATCTAATGAAATTAATGAATCTTACCTCCAGCCTTATAATACTCTCATCGTCAGAGGAATCTTCATCTCCGTACGCCATTTCGTCTTCATGGCACATGATCATGAGCTCCTTCATTTCTTTGCCCATTTTGCTTGTTTTTTTGTAACGTTAATAGTTGCTGACATGGATATCATTGGCCCGGATGTTAATAGCAATCTCCGAAGCAAGTGTTCATTGGTGGAAACTCACAAGTGTTTCCTACTGAATCGCTCACGGTATTTTCTCGTGTCTTTATTTCGGGCCTTCATCGCCTCCTCCGAAAGTTGCCCCAAAGGAAGAATGGATTTCTTTGAGATTTCTGTGCCGTGAATTAAAACTTTATGGATAGTTGATGGCAAGTAGTACCACGGATATAATTCCACGAAAAACAACGCGTAGCACAGCAGTAGTCCTCGAATGCTTTTTCATTTATATTCCGACCCCTTGAGACTGCCTTCAAGATATTGGAGAATCTTTTAATGAGATTCTTGTCGATCACTGATGATTAAATTTTAATGAATAAGTATTGAAGGAGGATGAACAAACTAAGACTCATGAACTTCAAAAGATGAAAGATAACACTTCAAAAACGAATTACTAAAACGATACTTTTATCAATCCAAATAACAAAATTTATCCATGTATATTTCATCATCTGCACAATTTTTTTTCAATAACAAGCATTTATTAGGGATAACGATTTCCAATTCGCACGTGTAATTTCAGCTGCTGGATTTGGATTTTCAAAGAAACGCCTAGTGGTATCCCATCATTGGTAGTTCCATATCCCGGCTTTGGCACATCCATAATCAACCCCATCTTCTCTCTAAATTTTCTTTGCAGATTACATTTCCTCTCTTGGAGTAGTAATTTTTTATTACCACGAGCCTACAACGAGTAGTTGTTAATTTTATGAGGAGTTAAAAGGATACTTCTTAAGAAATTTATATCACAGCCATCAATGTTCAATCTCACCCGCCACTGCTTGAAATTCAATCGATAGGAAATGTGTAGAAGACATTCAAAGAATCTAATGTAACAATGCAACGTTGAAATAGCCCAATGTCTCCCAAAAATGAATTAAGAAAAATGACAGCAGAGAATTACAAAACGGACACTACATTTTGAAACATGAATAAAAAATATTCGTATTTCACCACTGAAGTTTAATTTTGATTCAGAAAAGGAAAAGTGATATATTTAACTAAATGTAACTTACCAGAAATTTTTACTCCAATTCCGGGAATTATATCTACACCGCAAACACAGAATACTGCAGGGATCAACTCATAGAATTTGAGACGTATTGAACGGTATAGAATACGGAAAGATCATCGTGAAGCTTCTGAACTGCACCAAAACCAGAATGTAACTGACTCTGCGTGTATATTTTGAGCTAAAACATGCGAAAACACAATACGAAGTACAATCGTTTCCCAAAAAACACACACAGCTGGGTATTATAAACCTAGCCCCTTTTTAGGGGAGAAATTTTACTCAGGCTCTAAGACCTTCTCCCAATAACGGCCAGATGTGAGCTTGTTGTCCTTACAATCGAGGGCCCGAGAGAGGGTAAAAAGAGTAAGATGAATTGAAATAGCTTTAAAATGTTTTTCATGAAGTAAAACTTTCGGAAATGGTATACCTATCAAGAGATGTGATGGAAACGATACGTTACTGCTAAATTTACTCTTGTATTAAGCATTGAGTGTGTAATATTTTATATATCTTATTATTTCTTGTCTTAAGTTAGAAAAAAGGTTCGTTTTAGCATATAATCCCAGGAACATAACCTTTAAGAAGCATGTTGGTTCGTATATCATCTCAAATCCGAGATCATCATGGAGGGTGACGCTCCGCCGCGCGGACATGGCTCTTGCCTCGCCATCGAATATTGGGTATATAAATCGGCGTCGCAAATTGTCGCAGGATTTTATTTCAGATTCCTATGCAGGAAGCTTCAAAGAACATCGTGGTATAAGTTAGCCCGTGTACATCGTGGTACATCACTACTATTTTCCTCGCTTTAGTTGAAAATTTGCCGTAAAATATGGGTTCGCCATTTTGTTGTATAACTTATGCAAATATCCTACTGTGATCATTCAAACCAAGTAACATGAAGCTTAAAGAATAGGTTTATAATACAGCATCGTTTTTTACCCGATGATTTTGCTCATTTGGGTTCAGTGTTGGCTTGAAGTTGAAGAAATTTGTGAAAAATCGAAGACCGGCTTTTTTTCGTCAAATTTGGTCAACTTTGACCCCCTGTAGAATTTTAATGCACCAGAATAAAAGTGTATTATTTGGTAGTTATATGCAGAATTTATTTAAGAATAGCCATGCGAAGTTTCAAAGTCCGCACTCAAAAAAACCATTTTCTTATTTTTGGCCAGCTTTTTTCGATTCTAGCCCACTGTGCGACTGTAGTGATTTATGAGTAGAATGAGAATGTTTCCAAAATGGAGAGGAGGGCCGATAAAAAACTGGTAGAATGTGACGAATTAAATAGTGAATGAAGACAGAGAGAGCAGCTTCATTAACGAGAGGTTCAGCATGTAAGAAAGGTACATGAATGTAGCGAAAGTTATATGCAAGGATGGAGGGTGTGATATTTTAAATAGCGCGCTTACATTATGGTGGAATAGTAGTCCTGTAATTACTGCATTACATCAATGATATTTTTAAAATGCAGACTTAAAATTACTTCTTATCACTGAAGAAAAGCCATTCTAATCGTCTTTAACTAAAAGTTTTCAAATCTTATTAGAGTATTGATGAAATTGTTGACTCGTATATCTTTTTATCTTCTATAACATTTAATAATCGGTAATTCAATAATTATTTTCGTTTACTAGTCACCAAGCGTTATTTTATTTGAGCGGTAGAAAAAATGAAATGAATGACTTCTTATTTGAAGATGCTTTGATGCATTACATTAGCAACGAAAAGAAAAGTTTTGAAAACACTGTGAAACATCTGCAAGCGGATATTATTCGAGCAACAAAAGGTTATATTTTAAGTCCTTCATTCTCTAGGTTTGGAGTCACCTGCGTGAATATATCATCTTGGTTCGTCTTTCTGCGATTGTCCTTAAATAAAAAGACAATCACATCTCGTGCAGTTGGCGATCATAACCCACAGCAATATCACAAGCATTTCATTAAAACCTTTCCTTTCAGTCATTTTAAGGGCGTTAGTAAGTTACAACGACGTTCGGAAGATTGAAAGAGACCTCTTACAACCATTTCATTCGCATGCCATCTCATGACGCTCAAGGAAAGAGAATTAGCAGATGCGTTCCGCACGTTGAGTTTGTTTTTTATGTCGTTTAGTTCTCTGCCGGTGGTGTCGCACCGTTCACAAGGTCAAATGGGAGGTTTCACTGATGGCGGAGCTGAGATTTCGACGGACAAAAACGGCTATTCCTCTGAGACAATGAGATAACCAAGCTTCGAACTTCCTCGGGAACTCAGCTTTGCTGCCATCTATTTTTTCGCGGTTGTTTCGTCTTTTTGTGCTGCCATCTGTTCATTATTGGTATTATATTCCTCGATGCGGATCTGTTTTTGCTGCTCTTTATCCGATTTACAGTCACAAGAATCACATTTGCTTTGCGACATCTCTTACAACTCTTGAGAAGGGACACGCGTTTCACTAACGACTAAACCCGAGTACGTATAATTTAACGAAAAAAATTAAGTGACATTATGCAGCATTATTATTAATTGGGTCGTCAAAATTATCCCTACCGATGGGACCTGTCTTCTTCACGTGGACTTCATCACAGGGAGCTTTTTCATCTTGCAGAGACAATGTATTGCCTTGATTCTCTCTGATATTAAAATGCCATATTTGAGGCCAAGATCTAATGGATGTAAAAAACCGTAGAAACACATATTACTGGTATTTATTTTTTCCTCGTATCCAGGACACTTTGATAGTTTTGCTAAGTTTTCAAAGATGGAAATGGGGATAGCCTAAATTGCTGCCCCCCAATGGATGATATATCATTAGTGTATCCTTCCTCTGCTGAAAGACCAGCGGTCATGTGCTGGCGGTACTTAAGAATGAAATAAAACAGTTTAATAAAATTGGAGGTGTTGAGGATAAAATTACTGAGAGAGAATGTCCCGCAATGAGTAAATCATAAATCAAAAGACGTCGACTTCCCAAAGCTGATTCTATATATGTAAAACAGGCTCTTAAAATAATATGGTTTTATTTAAAAGTACAAAAATAGTAGTGATTAAACGTTTAGGGAATATTTTTAACATTATCTCCCAGAATAAGTAGCAATCCATAAAAGAGCTGGTAGAAGAAATATTTTAAAGCTTACGTCTTATTTGTTTGTATGTTAACCTATTTTTCACTTTTTCTGCTAATAGCATTTATGTGTCATGATTAGATAAGGATTTGGAATTACGTACTGTCGTTTTTATATTTACCATGTTCGAGTAGAAGTATCCGGGTGTAGAGAGGAAAACAAATTTATTTCTAAATTAACATTTTGCTCTTACGCTAAGTATGCCAAGAGCCACTATTTTCCTTCCGTTCCTAACTTCCCTTTCCATGTTATTAATTCGAAAAATCACTCTAGATCAATAATGCGGGCTCAGGAGCTCCCAGCAATAATTTATAGCCTTTTTTATCTGATTGGCAGATGCCGACATTTGTAATGAGGCCTTTCGTTCATAATTAATATTTTGCATAAATGTTTTAATCGAATAATATTTGATTCACCATGCATTTTTAATGGACCTACCAAATTTGGCAGAAATCACGTCATCAAATTTGGTTAAAATTATTAAGTAATCTGATTTTGAAACTTAGACTTCAGCAATGGCTGTTATGTAGAACTGTTTAAAAGCCGAAAAATTCATTTTTTGAACCAAAATTTTGGGATTTCGACCCGAGGACTACATTTCACGATTAGAATGTTATTCTTCGTGCAATATCTCTCCCTATTACTTATTGAAGGAGACAATAATAAATGATAATTTAGCTTTCAAAACGATAGTGATGGTGCGCGATTTAAACTTAATTCGTTGAGGAAATATGCAACTCAGCGTTAAGCTGAACCGTCAAAACCTAGATGAATACAGAACAACCAATGCCCTGCAGCGTGACATTTAATGGTTCTCGAAGATCGAAGGTTGCAGAAATCACAGCCCTTCCAGCGATCGTTGTTTATAACCTGCTTACATTTACGCGGGCATATTCAGTAACTAACTTTATACTTCACGTAATCCCAGATAATGATATGAGCTCCGCCGGTTCTACGAGCCTTTTATCAAGTTAGAGTGGAATTCATTACTGTGGCTATTCCGATTTTAAATCAACAAATCAAAATGTTAACCGATACAAACGGCAATACAATCCTATGGTATCCAATCTTCAGCCGGTATCACCGACCTAAGTTCCCTCTTTTTTCCACCTCCCTGTTTCATTTCAATGCAACCGATGATTCGGCTGGTCAGCAAACATATTAAGCCCTAGCAAACAAAAATTCCCATCGATACTATTTGTACGATCTGGACCAATACCTTAGATCATAATTAGGTTTGCCAGATGTCCCGATTTGGCGCAATTTTCCCGTTTCGACAGTGTCTCATAACTTATTCTTTGACTGACCTACTGTTAAATATAATTCCCTTCAAAACACTAGTGCAGTACCTGATGGAGTATTTGGTTTTATGGCACCTGCAGAGAGGGGACAGAGATTAACTACTTCACTCAAATTTAGAAGCCAAAAATTTAGTTAAACCAAAGCTTTCTTAAATTTCACAGAATTTCAAATCTATGTGGGTCGTGAGTACCGTAAGAACATGGGAAGGCAAAATCAACTTCAAGTAACAATGATAAATTTTATTTTATTCACGACACTTTTGTAAAAGAACTTTAATGCTATACAAATATATTTGAATGCGTTTTAATAAACATTTGTTTAATATAATTGGAATTTTATAATGATATTGAATTATAACTAGAAGTTGTTTTATTCGTAATCGTTCCTTATTGTTCCGAATTCAATTTTTATAGCATCTATAATTCATAGAAATGTCCGTAATTATAAAGGGAGTAGAACGGAACTGACTTTCCATCTTTGGAGAGAGAATTTTAGTTGAAAGAATTTTTCAGTGTAATAGAGCAACTAAGGAAGCAAAAACACGTCGGAAGGAGTCTCAGTAAAGTTTGCAGCGCTCTTTAGCTCCATAATGCCTCATCCAACTGATTATATGTCTAAAAGCTACAAAGTTTGACCTCAAAGAGATAACTACATGATAAACTACCTTCTGAGGTCAAGAAATGTCTTCAAGATTCATACATTTCTGGATAGCAATAAAAGTCACCCGAAGGAATAAAATTTTATTGGTTTATCTTAATAGTTTTCAGAGAATTTCCAAAAATGTTGACTATTTCTATTCCGTCAGTCAATTGTTATTCATAGAAATGTACCTAAACCTTTTATTTAGTTTGTGACTCTTTCCTTCAACTCACAGGATGCTTTCTCTCTTTCAGAATACTTTTCTTTTCCTAGATTTAATTGGAATATATTGTAATTGAAAGATCTTGAGTCTCAATATCGCCCTTAAATAAACAAGGTTTATTATTATCATTGTAGATGATGAGATCACTTTAAATGGTAGTCAGACCTAATCTCCTCATGAGTTCCACCAAATTACAACTGGGCCTTTCAGCTTTAGAGGAAAGTAGCGTAGTTTACCGAATTTACTATAAATATCTTACAATTAATGTATGCCACTATTCTTCTCATTAAAATTTAAGTAGATTATATTTTGATTTTCATGCATGTGGAACGTCAATGCCTAAGTCTGCCGGCTAAAAGCAGTTGCGAGCAAAATGTGAAAAATGGCAAAATATAAATTGAGCTCTGCTGGATGGACGCAAAACTCTAATTCCGCTTAGGAACATACTCAAAATAAACTTTTATATAACTGATCCACGATACAAATTAACAATAAATTAGGCAATAAACAAGGCATACGGGACTTAGGTTTTTTCTTTAATCCGCTCTGAAGTTTCTTACTTTTCTCTTTTTCATTGCTATTTTTTGATACCTAAAATAGGTTTTCGTTAATTGCAGAGGTTGTTTCTTTTACAAAATTAAATTAGAAACAATGGTCCTACGAAATTGAGACGAGTGTCTAAAGAAAGGAAAATGATTATGGATTCTTATTTTAATCGTGAAATATTGATATAGATCCGAAATTTTGAAGATTTTGATGAGGCACACTGAAATTTCGTAAAATATTTGGGAAATAAACAGCCCATCCCTTTGACGACTAAGTACATTGTTGAATGTTGATTTCATGAATTATCCCATATAAGTGCACGGGGATAATCAGTTCTTATAACTTTTATAAGAAATTTACGCAAACAAGACGTTAACGACTTGATAACAGTAGAATAAATATTATAAATAATGTTAAGGAATATATTGAGTTATTATGATCTTACCACAGAACATTTTTGTGCTTAGGAGGACAAGATATATACGATAACAGATATANAAAATGTATAGGATAAAGGGTTTAAAATGGTTGACAATAAAATTGATGTGGTCAAGCGTCACTTGGTGGAATGGAGGAGACATTTCAGAAGGAATGAAACTTAGTAACTTCCACGGGAATTTCTTTTATTTTCACGACCGGTTTCGTTTCCCGTGGAAGTTACTAAGTTTCATTCCTTCTGAAATGTATACTTAAAGTGGACTTTAAGTGAAATCTTCATTTTAGCTCTTACAAACCGTATTATAATCGATACTTAAGTCCTATCTGGTACTTAAAGTGATGTTTAACTTAAGTACCAGATTGAGTGAGCTTTAAATGATAAAATGATGTTTAACCGCAATGTAAACAAACAATATGGCGGACTAATGTCGGGCAACCTTCTCGCCTCAGTTGGTTTGTTGTCAGAAATAGACTTCGTTCTGCGGAATTTCTAGGAAAAATTCATTTGAATATATAAAATAAAGCGGTATGCTTCCTATACATAGGTACTTCTCGTTGCATTGGCTTTTTCCTCTTCATAAATCATCACATGCACGTTGGGTGTTGTGAAGTTTATTTTTAAGTTATAAGATATTTTATAAATGTGATAAGTACTTACGCTTTGGCAGTGAAATAAGTTATTTAGTATAAAGCTGCACATTCATGACATGCATTTAATCACAACAAAAACACAAGTGCTTCGACAGAGGTGAATTAGTGAAAGACTGCATGTACGTTTACGTAGCCACTATTCCCCGTTCCAAAAATCCTGGCAGTATTGCCTTATGGGGGAAACGGAAAGCCTCGCGCCGGGTCTCCTTTACGCGGGGCGTCTGATTCAAATGGATAAAATTAAGATTTGTAGTATACGATGGTCGATTTCAACTTAAATTCTGATGAAGTTTGAATGAGAATGACTTCATCAACATAGAGATGAAGATTTTATGC
>KZ309019.1:86035-113714 GCA_000376725.2 Ladona fulva
ATTAAAACTTTCACAAATTACGATGATTTTGAACCGTAGAACGAATCTAAGAATAGAAAGAAATTGGCATTATATCCTTTCATGCTTCTTTATGTTGATATTGGCAGTCATTTCACATTATCTATATCATAGAAACGCTTCTCCAAGCTTTTCTTAAAGAAACAATTCTCCAAATTATCTGACTAAGTCCTACTTTATATTCGTTCACAGCGTTGAATTTTTGTTCTCTCTGTTTTCACTGCACTAATCTTTTCCCATTCTCTTCATCTCAAACTCGTCTATGATAATTTAACCTTATTTTTGGATTTGAAGTTTTCACTCTCGTTGTATTTCTTTCTAAGTGTATAGTATAAATATAAGATTTAGTTTGACTATGAAACAAGAGTTGAAGTAGAACCCATGGATTGGATATAATGGGTGCGTTGCGATAAAATGGGAGAATGAAATCAAAAATGGGATGAACTTTAGGTTCGAGGGAAAACAATGAGGTAGACCCATAGGAGAACGGTGAAATTAGTGATTATGGAAATATAAGAAATGGCGTTAAGTAGGTAATTAAAAGGCGTATGAAAATGCTAGATCGTCTATAACGAAAGCCTACTTGCCGATAGTGAATTTTAATAATAAACCTGGGAAACCTCTTTTGTAAATTATCATCGTGTGTACCACTTCTTAAGTAATATTCTCATTATCAATATTTATTTTGATTACCATTTGTCATTTGTTAAAAAAACAAGTAAACAAACAAATAAGAAACAACCGTGAATATTTTACAGCGAAAACAAAGGTGTTTATAGTTCCTCAAACCCTTTCGTGCGCTTAAATAGAAATATAATTTCTTTTCCAAAAAAAGTAAATTAAACATTTTATCGTAACGCACCAGTAGAGAAGTAAACACTTTTTAAAATATTTTAATGATTTTTAGCGACACATGAATACAGATTATACTAAAATCGTTCTTACTTATTTGCAAGGCTCCACCGGAACCACTCGATTTTAAGAAAGGGACCTTCCTTTTGGTAAAGGAGAGCTGCGAACTTCTCAAGAAACCAAGCGATTCGTTCCTTAAGAGAGGTTTGCTAATTTTCTGTTTTCTCAAATTTGCGATTATGTATGCTAAAGCAATTTTCTTCGCCCCCTGCAGATGCAGACAGTTTCCGGTCTATTTGCAGCTTCCGGAGGTCTCAAGAGAGATTCCGAGGTTCTTCACACAGACCTGATTAAGAAGTTTTGGTTTTAATTTTATTTTAATTATTTAAACCTGATTTATAATTTTGTTAAATTCAAGATTATATGCTTAGAAAATGTTTCGGCTTTGTATAGGATATTATCTTTCCACTATCAATAAAGTTCTTCAAAAATAGAAGCTGTTAAAATATTCTTACACCTAGTTTGAGATCGGAGTAGATCCGTAATACTTTCCATCACAACTGGTTTCAAAGATAACCAGGAATCTAGTCACCGGATTAATGCGTTTTCTGGGAATTCCGATGGCCATCGTTTTTGTGAATGAATTCTCAGATTTAAAACTCTTTAATTTCAAAGACGAAAGCTAACCCATTGATGAGAATTGCATTCAGAAACCTCCTTTAAATCCCACGCACCATAATTCTATTTCCCGATTACCTCTGGTTTACTCCTATGATTATTATACTTGTATTAAATTATCATTTTCTCCATTCTCCCACACGTTGAGTTATCATGTGTGTTTATCCTTGTTTGATTTATGAGTAACATCACGATAATGTTGCTAGCGAACAATATTACATTTCAGGATATTCTTTAGAATTCGCGCGTCACAATAAATACTAAGTTTCTCTCAGTGGCAGTTAATCGTTGATGGAACATGTTCGAGATGCTATAAAAAGGCGACTAAATTCAAAGATTAATAAGTAGAGCCCTGAGAGGATGCCCATCTAGGGTCAAACAAATTGCGTACTTTTCCCCTCATTCAACCAACACTTGAATACGGCTGCGCAATCTGGTACTACTCAAATGAAGTAGGGTTAGTCTCAGATTTAGAGATAGTTCAACATAGTGCAGCCAGTTTTGTCAGTGGAGACTTCAGATTCGACAGTTGCGTTATGGCCATGATAAAATCATTCGAGTGGAACTCGCTTCAGGAGAGAAAATCTGATTACCAAAAAAAACTTTTCGAAAAATTAATCGGTTCAGAATTTTTAGGCGAAGAAAAGACATTTTAATTGCGATAAAGAACGAGCCCGATCTCCGAGAAGTTTCTACTAAGGTTTACAAGGAAGTAATCACAAAACAGATAGATGGTTATTTCTGGTCGTTCTTTCCACATAGCATCAGATAAGCTAATAGGGTAGATTAGGTAAGGTGTAAATACACCCGCTGCAGGGTGTAAATCTGAAAATCTAAATCTACTTTCCTGCCGACGTCATATTCAAAAGCTCCAGCACACTCTTGCCATACTTCCTTACAAATAATACATTTTTACTGATCAGTTAACCGTTACTTAATACGGATACTGAGGGGACTTAAATTTGATCTTTGCTCCTAGGGCTTTCGGTAATTTAAATCTGTCCCTGTACTGGAGTAAAAAATTGATAAAAGACAGGTTCACCGAATGCCCAAAAGTTAACTAATAGTTCTCATTTGCTCCTCAAAATGCTTTTCTCATGCTTATATGCAGAAACTTCGGTTTGCGAATAATTTGGTTTTCGAGTGTTTTGCGAGTTGAGCAAAAATTTTAACAAATTTTAACTTGATGTATGTACGATCGAGGTCTTGCAATACGGTAATACGTGGAGTACATATATGATGTTTTGGCTGCCGAACGTCACGTGATCATTACTTCCCCAATAATCATTATTGGAGCGAATCATAACCATCTGATTTTCCATTACTTCTCATGGGGAAATCGCTTTGACATAAGAGTGCATCGGATTACGAGCAAGTTTCCGGAAGAAATAATGCTCGCAATCCGAGGTTTGACTGTAAGTGTTTCCATATCGGAGACAGTCGAAACTAAGAAGGCGTTGTTTGAGGGCGGAGCCGAGTTCGATCCTCGAATGAGTCGCCGGGGAAACATTTTGCTCTCGCATTTGAGTGGAGGAATTCCGCCAACTTCCACAAACACTTGATGAGGAAATCTCAAGTACTCGTGTTGATGTAAGGGTTGAATGCAAGTTTAGACAGACTCTTCAGATAAGAGGCCGATGAACTTCGGATGTCAATTTGCGAAATTGAGGTTTGAAGTGAGCATGAGGGGATTTACAATGCAGCGAATGTCACAAGTCTGCAATGCCATCGATCTCTTTATCAATCGGACGAATCGCATTAAATTGCCGCCCTTAACCCTTAACATACTAAGCCTAGTTTATCAATGTTGTTTACCAAGCTGAGGTCTTCGGAAGGCCCCACGGTTTTCCTTTTGTTTCTTAATTTTTTGTTGCTGTAGGTTACTTAAAATGGGTTTTTTGGATGTCTGAGAGATATAGACCCAGGCATACATTTTTCCTTATACAATATCTCTGATATATATCCGAAGACCCCAGCTTCGTAAATAACGTTAACAAACTAAGTTTGGTATGTTAAAGGTTACATTTTTTAACGAGAGAAAATAATTATATTCCTCACTTTCTTTATTTTTCTTAAATATATTCTTATACGNGATTTCAACTTAAATTCTGATGAAGTTTGAATGAGAATGACTTCATCAACATAGAGATGAAGATTTTATGCTTTTATGTCAAAGGAAGCAAAGCTTAAAGGAAATATTGAATGAATGGCTGCGATTTTCACCCGTGAATATTTTTAAAACTGCCATTACTCGCTTCCAACACAACATAAAATGCTGATTTTTTCTTTCAACACTACACTTTCTTTCACAACAAAACACTTTCCGTTCTCCCAGAGAAAAAGTTAGTTCCAAATGAATCAGTCAGAAGAAGGAATGATCCAATTCAAAGAGGAGCACTACAATGTAAATGATTAAAATTGCCTACAAAGTAATCGTAAGCTGCGCCTAATGACTGCGAGATTCTGATGACGGCGCGTCCGCGCGATCGGATCACTTGTGCGCAATCCGTGTACATTTAAACCAGTTAACCCAAGACATTTTTCGTAAACAGGGTTTCTAATGTTTAAACTCATAGCACCGACCACTGCTGTCATTAAATTTTGGCGTTTAATCGCCAAATTTCGTTACCAATTTGATTGAGTAATACTTGGTTCGAAGTTTCTTCCAAGACCTCAAAGTACTTACCTGAGAATTAAATCTTGTGCTAATAGATTTCCATGTCTCCCCCTGTCATATACACGACAGTCATTTACAGGCACTTTCTCATTAACATAAATATCAGCAAGAGCAATACAAATAAACATACCTTCCGCTTCCAAGTGATTGCATCGCTTTTTTTATTCTCTAGAATGCTTTTATATTCCTCTACCAAATTCAATAGAGTCAACTGCTCATCAGTTGTAAATTACAACTTCTTTTACTATGCATATCAGTTCAAAAAATATATTTTAGGTCCTTTTGAAAGCCATCAAACCTTAAAAATAAACGGGCTACGCGGTTTTAAAGTATTACGATGCGATGTTTTTCAAATTAACCTCACGAAAACGGGTATGAAAATTATTCTCAGTCAAAGCATCTAATATTTAAAGTGGTATCTAAGTAAACAGGACTCTAAGGTCCGGTATTACAATCGATAGTTAAATCTGATAGTTACTTAACCTGAAGGTTAAGCTTAACCTCCAGTTAGCGGCATGGCGCGTATTATAAAACTTTGTGAACTGATGGTTAGTTACCTACCACTTTAACTAAAAGATGCCTTGCTCGAGAATAATTTTCATACCCGTTACCGTGAAGTTTGTTTAAACAGTAATGCATCGTAATATTTCCTGCGCATCTTTTGTAGGAAGTTCTTGACAGATTCAACGCATAATTTGATGTCATTCTGTTCAGAAACTGGATGCGCAAAGATATAAACATTTTATAAAGAAAAAGTAAATTGTATAGGTAAATTTAGTGGAAGAGGAGGGAAGCGTGACAGAGAATAAGAAAAGTAACACCGTGATATGGAAGCAGCAGACGATTTTTCAATAATAAAATCTTTGCACACCTAAACCAGGTGGCAATTCATTTTTTGCGTTTATATTTCGTTCACTTGTTGGCATCTACAGAAGTGATGATACTATATATCTATTCATGATTTTAGAAAAAAATATCCTAAAATATAACCNAAACATTCATCATTCCAATTCCATTCCATTATCAAATACGATTCTGATAACGTATACCAGTGCCTCAGTACCACACAAAAAGGTAGGGGTAAGTACACCTCCATATTCAACCATTATTCAACCCTTCTGTTGTTCTTCTTGCTCAACCTCCGACAGCTCCTCTCCTTCCTTTTTTATTAACTTGCTTATGCATATATTAGATCAGAGACCAAATGGGGGAATTTCTATAGCTTTCTCTTTAAAAAGTACCAATAATCGAATCAAATAGCAACGGAAATCCCCTCGAGAATTTTGGACTGCGCCTTATCCTTCTATCTTTCCATTCCATTCTCTCTTTCCTTCGACCTCTTTCGTCGAATTCTCATACTTCCTATTCCCACTTTCTTTTTTTCTACTGATTCTTTCCTCAGGCACAGGGTCACCAATATAAGTTCCATTCCTCACGTCTCCGATATTAGCCTTGTGAATAACTAAATACTCGCAAAATTCAAAAATAAATATCAATAAGGACTAATTACGAAACTAAAGTATCTTTTTTTACCAGTGGCAAATACCGGTTTTGTATTTCTGCAATTGTTAAACCTACGATTTCATCATTGAAGTTGCTTAAAAATGGTTAAAAGTATCATTATTGGTAACATTTCTCGGTTGCATTAATTATTATATTTTTTTATAGCACTTTCAAAGTTTCAATTTTGCGCGTGATTTTCTTTCTGCGCCATTATTAAGTAGTGTTTTCTCTTCGTCAATTTAACAGTTCGCCATTCATTTTATACGATCACTCATTTCCTTCTTTCATATCAGCCGTTTTGTCTCCTTTCGCCCAAAAAATACGCCTTTATTTTTCCGCCATATAATAATTTGCGTTGACCTGAAATAGTGTTATGATACATTACATCCTTATTGCTGAATATAACGGTCTGGTTTGAGGAGTGGAGCAGTGTTTAATATTTCCAAAAGCAACCCTCTCACATACGTGGTAAAGGTCTCTACATTCTTCTGATTCGAATTGTTTTATTCTATTTTACCTTGTANAATTCTGGGGTCCTCCGAGGACTCCCCTTGGTATGTTATGAGTTAACCACGGACGGGCGGTACAGTACAGTTGTACTTGAAGTTACTATCAGATCAAAAGAGCTGGAAGAAGCTATTTAAATAAGCGATGGAAAACATATTATTCACATGCTTCATTTTTAGATGAATAAATGAAGGAGAGTTTGCCGTAGCTGGGGCTCGAACCCGGATCCAATATATCTCTATATTGGGGGGCTCTATCCAGTTAAGATAATTGTATAAAACTACGAGACAGCATGTGGAAGATTCCGGTTCGAGTCTCCGCTACGACTATTGTTTCTCCTTGATGTCTTCACCAAAAGCAATTAAGAGCAATTATGCCTCATAAAATTATCCTAAACAATTTACTAAATTAACAGAAACTAATTGAATAATATGGGACGTTGTTTATTTACTCCGGTAGCCTTCAATCGATTCTCTGTTGCATTATACATGATTATGTAAAGAAAATACACTGGAATTCAGAAAACTATAGACCATTCTTCACTTAAACACAAAAAGTATACTCGGTCAACTTGGGGTCAAATTTTTCTTTCGCATTGAAATGTCGCGAAATTAAAACGATACAAAACCAGGAAAATCTTCCGAGGTACCATGACTGCTTTCCTAATATCTATTAGAAATAATAATTACGATTCAAACTGTAGTACTGTAGTATACTTATTCCCGAATTTTGCATTATCGATTGGAACGATAAGAACAGAGGTAAGACATTAAAGTAGATATTTTATTGGTAAAATTGCGAAGGAGTACTGATGAAAAGTTCGCAGCAAATCGGGCGAAGGCAAGGGTGCGATGAATCGATTGAAAATTTGATCCGATGAAAATCAAAAATTGACTCCATCCGCAGAAAATTCTCTGTGGGAGGAGTCATTTTTGTTTTCATTGGATCGATCATGAATGAGTTCCACCAGATATCGCCAAAAATATTTAATTTGATCGAACAAGTATTGCCAAATAAAGATTCGCGGAAATTAAGTTTAATATATGCTTTATTAAACTAAAATGGATAATTATACTCTATTCTGCTGCTTTCAAGTATACACTGGAGTATTTTCTGAAGTAAATCCATTTCATAAATACTATGAAATTGATTCGAGAAGGTCCACCTGTATATTTTCCCCTCTTCACGGGGCACCCAATGGCTCCCAAGTTTTCTCATTACTGAACTATGGAGGAAGTTTTCCTCTCTGCGTTCATAATGTGCCCCATGACATTGTATAATCCTCAGAGTGTGTGCGCCCATCTGTCTCCCTCTTACAAGCATCACCACCGCCTGTGTCCGTGTCTTTAACTACGTCGAGTAGTCATGGTTGCAGCAGACACTTGCCCTCGTTAAGACGACCTTCCTGTTTCCAGCGACCTTTCCTAAAATTAAACAAACAGCCGTTATACCGTTTTATTTTTCTTCTAGTAGTCTTATGTTAACAATGTTGGAACTTCATTTAAATTTTGTTTCAAGTCTGCATTTGTTTATATAATAGGACACATAGAAAGGATATAGTAGTTTTTACTAAAATTAAACCAACAGCTGTAGCATCATTTTATTTATCTTTTTAGCAGATCCATGTTAATCATTTTGGAATTCAATTTAATATGAAGTTTAAGTCTAAATTTATTTATATATTACAACAAAAATATTATTTATATTACTTCTTTCCTATGGAAGAAGTTCCTTTTCATATGCTGTGACGATGGACTCCTATAAAATCGAGAATGCATCGGTTGAGTTTATTTATATTTTAGTTATTTATGGTATATATTTACAAATACAATTCATGATAGAATTTAGAAATAGGAAAGTAAGTGTATATTTCATGATAAAAGCGTTATTTGTTTTCTTTCTTTATCCTACGTGTCTTTTACGCGAACGACTACAATTTCTCATTTAATTACATATAACTCTTTTCTCGTCCATCGCTTTTCTGCAGATTATATTCTGTTTATTATTACCATTTATCATAAATTCATTCATTCATCGCGTGGCCTTTCTTTTAATCCGCTCTATTTATTCATTCAATATCTTCTAATAACTGACTTTGTCTCTCCAGTTTCTTAAAACATTCATCATTCCAATTCCATTCCATTATCAAATACGATTCTGATAACGTATACCAGTGCCTCAGTACCACACAAAAAGGTAGGGGTAAGTACACCTCCATATTCAACCATTATTCAACCCTTCTGTTGTTCTTCTTGCTCAACCTCCGACAGCTCCTCTCCTTCCTTTTTTATTAACTTGCTTATGCATATATTAGATCAGAGACCAAATGGGGGAATTTCTATAGCTTTCTCTTTAAAAAGTACCAATAATCGAATCAAATAGCAACGGAAATCCCCTCGAGAATTTTGGACTGCGCCTTATCCTTCTATCTTTCCATTCCATTCTCTCTTTCCTTCGACCTCTTTCGTCGAATTCTCATACTTCCTATTCCCACTTTCTTTTTTTCTACTGATTCTTTCCTCAGGCACAGGGTCACCAATATAAGTTCCATTCCTCACGTCTCCGATATTAGCCTTGTGAATAACTAAATACTCGCAAAATTCAAAAATAAATATCAATAAGGACTAATTACGAAACTAAAGTATCTTTTTTTACCAGTGGCAAATACCGGTTTTGTATTTCTGCAATTGTTAAACCTACGATTTCATCATTGAAGTTGCTTAAAAATGGTTAAAAGTATCATTATTAGTCAAATTTCTCGGTTGCTTTAATTATTATATTTTTATAGCACTTTCAAAGTTTCAATTTTGCGCGTAATTTTCTTTCTGCGCCATTATTAAGTAGTGTTTTCTCTTCGTCAATTTAACAGTTCGCCATTCATTTTATACGATCACTCATTTCCTTCTTTCATATCAGCCGTATTATCGCCCAAAAAATACGCCATATAATAATTTGCGTTGACCTGAAACAGTGTTATGATACATTACATCCTTATTGCTGAATATAACGGTCTGGTTTGAGGAGTGGAGCAGTGTTTAATATTTCCAAAAGCAACCCTCTCACATACGTGGTAAAGGTCTCTACATGCTTCTGATTCGAATTGTTTTATTCTGTTTTACCTTGTATCGGCTCCTACCAAATAAACACCCTAAAATGATCCTTTGGTTTCAAATTTATTTGCTCAGTCTCATTTCTTCTCTTTATTTATAAGTGATCTCTCCTCTGACTTTATTTTATTCCCATTCTATCCGTATGTGTTTGAGATTTTTACCACTGAGAGCGCTGGTTATAATGCAAAATGGTAAGTGTATTTTAATAGCCTTATCACTTTATATATTCCTGAATAATTACAATTAGGCTTACCTTATTCGTACACTCATTTAATAATCGTTCTAGACTATTTGAATCAAAACGAAGCTGATTCAGTAATAATTTATGGGAGTCAACGTTGTGTTTAAAGGCGATTGCGACACGTGCCATCCCTTTGTAGACGTGTTAGTGGTTATATCGGTGATGCAGCATTCCTAGTGCCGTAAGGAATGTTTTCATTAGTATTTTGGTACTGGATACAGGAAAATGCATTCCTAATTCTGGCCTTGTTCGTGACTGTGGTGTCATAAAAGCTGCTTATGTGTGAGTGATGCTGGATAATGGCGATCATCCAGGTTATTGCTCATTGAATGCTATGAAAATTCTTATTCATAGAGTCATTGTGCTGCGTAAACAAGAACAAGCAAGTCCAAAAGCAAGCTACCTCTCTCCTCGTCTCGCCAGTATGCCTCATTCCCTAGCCAATGGTGAAGGGGCAGAGGAGTGAACCAGCAATCAGGCTGGTGACATCGCATACCATGTCACGTGTTGCATTATCACCTGTGCTGGAGCTGCTGAAGATGGGCAATTTCGAAAAGCTCGAGTTCACGAACTTATTTTGGAATAAATATCGAGTAAACGAGATATTCGAGCATTTCGATGAATTTGGTAACAATGTAGCACATTTTAATATATGTTTTAGTAATAAAAATAATCTTATATTTTAATGAACAATAGCTGTTAAAAGTTGCCGTTTTAATAGCGCATAAAATTAGCATATACAATAGTTGTGTGAATAAGACTAATCGTCTCAACAGATGGAACTTATTATTTATTGATTTTAGAATTGATTTATCGTAAAAATAGCGCTTTTGCTTTGGTTACTCCGGCTTTCTCCAGAAATTGTATTTAAATTATTAGTTAAAGACGCGCTCAACTTGCTGCTGTCGTTGCAAAGCAGAATGCGTCGGCCTAAACTTAGGAGTAATCCATAACAAAACATGGAGTTGTCTAAAAACATATCTGTACTAAAGCAGCTTTTGAGTCAGCAAAGAGGACTTTTAGGTTACGAGCACTATAAATCAACCGAGATTTTTTTATATATTTTAACTTCTTTTATTTTAGTTATTTATGGTATATATTTACAAATACAATTCATGATAGAATTTAGAAATAGAAAAGTAAGTGTATATTTCATGATAAAAGCGTTATTTGTTTTCTTTCTTTATCCTACGTGTCTTTTACGCGAACGACTACAATTTCTCTTTTAATTACATATAACTCTTTTCTCGTCCATCGCTTTCCTGCAGATTATATTCTGTTTATTATTACCATTTATCATAAATTCATTCATTCATCGCGTGGCCTTTCTTTTAATCCGCTCTATTTATTCATTCAATATTTTCTAATAACTGACTTTGTCTCTCCAGTTTCTTAAAACATTCATCATTCCAATTCCATTCCATTATCAAATACGATTCTGATAACGTATACCAGTGCCTCAGTACCACACAAAAAGGTAGGGGTAAGTACACCTCCATATTCAACCATTATTCAACCCTTCTGTTGTTCTTCTTGCTCAACCTCCGACAGCTCCTCTCCTTCCTTTTTTATTGACTTGCTTATGCATATATTAGATCAGAGACCAAATGGGGGAATTTCTATAGCTTTCTCTTTAAAAAGTACCAATAATCGAATCAAATAGCAACGGAAATCCCCTCGAGAATTTTGGACTGCGCCTTATCCTTCTATCTTTCCATTCCATTCTCTCTTTCCTTCGACCTCTTTCGTCGAATTCTCATACTTCCTATTCCCTTTTTCTTTTTTTTCTACTGATTCTTTCCTCCCCTGCGTAGGCACAGAGTCACCAATATAAGTTCCATTCCTCGCGTCTCCGAAATTAGCCTTGTGAATAACTAAATACTCGCAAAATTCAAAAATAAATATCTCTAATTACGAAACTAAAGTATCTTTTTTTACCAGTGGCAAATACCGGTTTTGTATTTCTGCAATTGTTAAACCTACGATTACATCATTGAAGTTGCTTAAAAATGGTTAAGAGTATCATTATTGGTAACATTTCTCGGTTGCATTAATTATTATATTTTTTTATAGCNGAGACACAATATTATTACTTCATCTCTGATAATGTTTATTTTCAGAACAATGGAAATCTTGTGCTATAAGGAATGTAGCAAAAGATTTCGGCTCGAAGCTTTATTCTTTTCCTTAAAACGTTCGAGCTCGAGTCGAATGAATATTTACGACGAAGTTCAAGCTTTTGAGGTATTATATTTTTATTATATTTTCCTTTCCACCTTCACATGCTTCAGCCATGACTATCCTGGTTTTTCGTTCCAACATGTTTCATAGTCTGATCCGAGTAGGTCCTTCTTCACTCAATTTTCTGATTTTAAGTCGTTGAGGAACCTATTTAGCCTTCTCTTTTTCATTTGTCCTAAGCTTTCTTCTCCATTCTCTCTAATTAAGCCATCCTTTTTGCTGTATATCCAACCAGGATATGAAATGTAGTTTCTTCGCATCCACATTGCCAGAAATATAGTTATTTACGAATCTCTTTTTGATTTACCTTAATTTATTCGGCCGTTAATATTTTTCTAACTTGAGGCAGTGTCTCCTTGAGACAGTCCTGTTTGTGGGTTAATTATTCATTAAACTAACTGATTGTAACCTCTTTATATGCCGATCGCACTCTAATAGCAATCAAACCTGACTTTCAGTTCGTCCGCCATTCGTAACAACAATTCCGCCTTTAAAGTTAAAAGGATGACCTCCTTAACGCCGACATTCACTTCTCTGCAGAGGCCAAAACCGCTGGAGCCCCAAATCCGACGCCGCCGTTGGCGTCGCCTCCACGGACGCTGTGCCACCGCAACAAACTTCTCCAGTCTGCCCTTCTTGCAATTACTTTCACCCATGCGGAAAATAGGAGCAATATCTCCATTTAAAGTGACAATAGATATTGCAAGATAGATTGGAAGGGGTGTTCTTAGAAGGTATTTTTTCTTTAGAAGGAAATAACTAAGTGCTCGCTCAAAGAAATAAAATCAATCTTTGATTTGGTAGAACTCAATTGGCAGAGTAAAAGAAATTTGTGACTCCATAAACGAACGAACAGAAGTACGTGTAGAATTGATATACATATCCTTTGTGGACAGAAATAGAACCAAGTTAATTCTAATTCCCTTTTCTTCTAATTTTCTTAAAATATCCGTTCATCTATCCCCGGTGGTTGCAGCGCCTCAAGGAATTGGTTTTTCTTCTTGTATTCAGCACTGGAAGAGTTATAATATATTTTTTCAATTCTTCTGTTATTTAAATATAGGTATATTACACACTTTTTCTTCCAGTTTTCTTTATTGATGAATCCATTAATTTTGTTCGCTACCTACTCGTCCTTCGGTTGTGATGCTTTTTAATGAAAAAATCATCAGTTTATAATCTTCTTCGGAATCAAACAATTATAAACTGAATTGATAATGCTAGAATCCATGTGAAGTCGGATTTTTCCCAGAAAACAAATGTAATTTTTTTTAATCTAGTAAAAATGGTTTTCCTTGAGACCGTGAATTATTATAGCCTAAAGCAGAAATGAAATCCTCAATGAATTTTGCTTAAAAGAATGGCAGGTCCAAGCTACTCTGATCTTCAGCATCCTTTTTATTTTCGTTTCCTAGTGAAAATCTGTATATAATGCACTAAAACGTAACAACCGAATGAATTTTTATCGTTGGATATTACACACAAAAATTGCGAATTTATTTTACGATAGTTTTTACCAATAATTCTTTTGATGTCCAACTATTTCCAAAAAAAATGAAAGTATATGGAAAGCGAAAAGTTGACACTAAACTTATGTTACCTTATAGTGATTGGAGTTCCTACGATGTGATTTTTAGATAGGAAGCATCGTTCCTTTTGATTTGAGTAAAATTTATTGCTAACTGTTTCTGATTTGAGGAATCTCAAAGCATAATATTATTTATAAATAGTACGAAGGAGAGATGGTCGGCCACCTGTTTACCCTGCAAATACGGAGTTAGGGTCAGTAAACTAATCTTAAATTTAAAACACGCTTATGGTTTAAGAAGTGGGTTTGTAGCAATGGATTTACTGTTATCTCATACTGCTGTGGATGTAGCACGTTTATTCTTGACCCTAATGTACGTACTAACCTAGCTAACTAAATATATACTCTTGATATTGATTTACTACCGAAGATATTGATAAATTGACATTTATTCAAATATATACTTTTGAAAAATCGAATTTGAGTTTTCATTAATAAGAAGTGAATTATATGGAAGTAAAAGATTGTAGCCTTCCCGAATGTTTCACAATTGATCTCGTTCGTGCTAATATATCTTATTTATTCTGGGCTTACATTTCACCCTCTTGCTACTGCGTCTTGTTGTACATAAAAAAGTCCAAGAAGAAAATCGCATCATACGACTAATATGTTTACTATATTCCGAACAGCGGCAGTTCATGTTTTTGCACAAAACCCCACCTTGTTTCCTTTATTTTTAAGTGAAAAGTATTAATAGGAATGGATGTCTTGAACGACGGACGTAAATCGTTACATGAAGAAAAGGAACCATGAATGACTAAAAGAAAACCATATATAACGAAATTCATTTAATTTCGTCGTAAAAGAGGAATGTTAAAAATATGTTTTCGAATATCATATAATTAAGTTTGTTGAAACAAACAATAGATAAAGATTATATTCTTTGAATGAATTTTCTACATTTACCTATATTCCGTGTGATGCATAACGTACTGAAATATACTACTTTTAAATAGAAATAATAACTGCCAAAGTTTCCAGTTGAAGCTAAGAGCAGAGGGCAAGCGAAGCGGTTCCCAGGGTGCCAAGGTTTGAGGTTGCATGATGACACATTCGTGGATAAATGTTTCTGTATAAAACAATTCTGCAGATCACTCAATTATTTTTGGGGTCGTCTTTCGGTAGATAAATGGAGCTTTTGTTAAGATTATTCTCAGGAAACTTTATTTGATCACTAACCGAAGTATTCTTGCAATCACAAAAGCGGTACGTGATAAGCAGTTAACTGATACAAATAGTTTTGAATTGAATTTTTGAATTGCTTTTAAACGTAATTTCAATGAATCGGCCGATCAGATCAAATAATAGGTAATTTCCGATTCCTACAGTACTCGTACTTCGATTTCAATAAAACAATATATTTTCAGAATTTAAAAATTATAATGAAAGCGGTTTGATCAATAATATCGATATAAATGATGATATCGATTCATTCATGCACTCATTGAGTGCATGAATGAATCCTTACGCATTATGTGTCGGCCCTAGCTAGGACATACTACAGTATGTTCTAATATAATATGATGTATAGCATGAAACGGTAAAGACAAGATTTAAGTAAGTTTTGTAGTAAAAAATTCCGTCTTGTAGTAATTAACGATTGTAGAAACTATTCGGGACGATTTAGGTATTATGGGCGGCTACTTTCTATAAGTCAGTTCAAAGACACTTCCGTCTAAAGCAAAGAAGGTAATATGAGGTGCACATTAACCCAAACTCTCCATGAAAAAGATTAAGCATTGGTTATTGGAAAAATCGGAAGGAAATAAAGCCATTCACATCTGGGATTTGAACCTACAACTTTCCCCACCCGATAGATGTTCTAATCTCAATAAGCAAACAGATAGAGCAGTCGCGTACCTTTTGCAAAGAAGTATAATACGTATAGATTCCTAAACAGGGCACGCCTATGGTTTTATCTGTCGCAGGTCGCTTCGTGCTTAGTTAACCTAAATCCCTTTCCAAGTGAATTCACATTCGCGATAATTTGTTTTGTTTGCATACATTGAGATTTTTTGACTTTTTCTACTTTTTCCGTACACTTACCGGAAACTTAACCCTCATTAGTTATGCGTTTCTTCTTTGTTTGTATGTGCGTGCCATTCTCATCGGGTGATAAGGCACACACTCCTCCCATCTGGCGGTAAAGACCTCTAACCGACCTTAATAAAAGGGCATTTCTACAAGATGGGGCTCAAAGAAATGAACGAGTTAAAGACGAACATAGAAAATGACCTTCTTGTGCCGACGACGTTTACGAGGGGATGAGTTTTGCCGAAGAATGCACTTGTAGTTTCCTCGCCTAAATTAACCTTACCTCGCCTAAATACTCAGGGATGGTTAACTGAATGTTAAGGCGAACGCCTGGAAAATTCGTATGAGATAAACGGAGGTGAAAAGTTCTAACAGAGGATCTTAGCCTGAAAGGAAACGGAAAAATTGAGAGCATTTACACTTGCAATGGTACCTCGAGAAACGCCATATCGCGTATGGCAAGGGGTGTGTAAACGCCGAATTCCCAAATTGGCTACCTGATTGGTATAACTAATATTCTGGGAAAAGAGTATAATAGTAGTTCAGACCTTCCGACCTTGCAAAATATCCACTCATGAAATAGTTATTTGTAACTTATTTGCTTAGTATATAATTGATATTTGTTGTACTCAAAACTATTTTACTGATTTTTTCCAAAAAATACATTTTGGGTAATTTTTGTTTTACGCCATTTTCGAAGGAACTATAGGGCCTACGAGCGTTCTTTTGAACTCAAATTAAAGCTAAATAAATAATTGCGAAATATACGTTTCTATAAGTTTCCTCGTGGGATGAACGCATTTCCTGGTGTTTGGCAAGATACACGATCAAAACGGAAATGTTTCATTTTTCGTAAGAAATGGCTGATATTTGAAGAGCTGTTTCTCGGAAAGTTCTAAATATACAGAGCCAAGTTTTCGCTTAAAATTTGGAAAATTTAATGATCTTTAAAATTTAATTGACTAAACTTTTCTATTGGACGCATACTTTGATATTTTGAGCAAAACAGATTAAGTGCGAAAAATTCGCTATTATTTGGAAATTGCGCAGTTTTTGCTGGCCTTTCAAAGCTGCAAGATTAGTTTCTTACTACCGACGTGGGTCATAACAACATATTTAAAAAATAGAAATCGATGACCTTTTGCAAGGTCGAGCCCATTCTTTGAGTATAAGTTGACTGGACTATAGCTATCCGCTCTCGCTTGAATCATCGCTGTGATTTATGAGCAGTCATCCGCCGTGCAAGTGATAGTCCATGGTTTGGCTTTGAATTTGTCGATTCTTTCAATTCCACTGTATTGCAATATCCACAGGTCGGTTTGTATTACCGTTAAGAATTACGTTTAGATAAAAATATACATAAATTAAATGCTTTAATAAGTGAGACTAAGAAATTGTTGTGAGTTTATATAAATATAGCAGAAACTAAAGCATCGAGCTTAGTTCTTTCCATAAACAAATATTTGTCCGCTCTTACTTAACAAACGGAAAGAGAATGGCGATGAATCCTGGAGAAATATGAAGGGAAAGCGGCCGATGGGTGAGAGAAGGCAAGAATAGCGTGCGAATGTAAATGAGATAGAGTCGAGAGCGTGAGGCAAATGCCAAGTGTGTGGACTGCATGAGGATAAGCTGTCTCATGTGGGACGCTGCGGAAATGGTTTCTTTGTCTTCATCATCAAACTCAAAGGCATCTTTAAACGCTGTCTCATGACAGGAGAATAAGCGTTCACATGCACAGAGAATAAACTTAGTTGAGATAGCATACTACCACGCTGCATTCATGAATTATCAAAACATATAGTGAGAGATGTCGCGCTGAAATATTTGCATATCCGTCGATTTGCATTGAGAAGGTCGTGCGTGACACGGGAATGGGACCACATTTCGTACACTTGGCCTCAGGATGTCCTTCTCCAGGACATAGGGAACTCTACATTTTCGTGTGTGTTAAGGAACTGAAGTGAAGCAGTCATGACTTACGTACGCATTTTGTATTTTCGCGTAAATGGCCGCTTCTGCAAGATCGGATTAGATTCAGCAGTTTGTTCTTTCTACAACTTAACTCTTGAAGAGTCAAGAGAAGGTTTACTACATTAAAAGATCCACGACGTGAGCGCGAACATTTTATTAATTCCACTTATTTGATTTCAACACATAATGACAATTCCTATGACCATGTTTATATGGAGCAACAGATGTTATAAAGCGCATTGTTAATAGATAAGTTGAGAAGGTTACAGAGCGATCTTACTTTACCTTGGTCAGGCTCCATATGGAATACGCGGCGGATATATGGAATCCTGCGAATGAAACGTGCACCCACGAGCTCCAGAAAATGCAGCGGAAGGCGATACGATTTGTTAAATATGCAACGATAAGTAAGCAAGTGGTACGCAAAAGCTCCAAGAAGCAGATTGGGAATCCTTAAATGAGAGGAAATTAGAAGCTAGGCTGCGATTGCTTGCTAAATTTAGAGGAAGTACATTTTCGGAAGACGTAATTGGTATTATGCGACCCCCTTTATCCAAGTATCAAAGGGAAAACGGTCGTGACAATTAAAAAGATGTTCGTGTTCAATGTGTATTTTCGTAAAATATGTTCGTTTAAGGAAAGATTTAGAGAGGATTTTATCCTCTCTAAATTTATTTACAAATATTTAGAGACAGTCGTTAAAAACTGCGGCAGAAACAGTTGATAATGACGGCGAATTCCACTAATATTTTTTCTTCTCTTCTCAAAATGCGACGCTGGAATATCAAATTAAGATTATAAATTTTAACGGAAATTGAATTCAAACCTGATAAAAGTTGCAAATGCTCTGTGTGGTAAACCGCAATGGATTTCACTCTACGAATCGAAACTTTTTGTTCGTTTCTTTAGATGTTTTCCCGCTAAAAATAGATATTTTCTATGAAATTTGTCGAAATGATTAGTCTAGGATGTAAGTAGGGAAGTAGAGTAAATATGTGATTAGTGTGAGAGGAAGAGAATCTCTCCGTTGGTCGTCATGACAACCGCTCCTCCGGCTCGAGATGGAGTTTCTCCCCACTGCACTCACTTTAAGAGGAATGGCTGTGTCACGCCCCTTTCCCACGGGGACCCCTTAGGGGTCACGCCACATACATTTCAGACTTCGCCCCGCAATAGATTGGGGCTTCTGGAAGATAGACTCAGGGTTATTCTAGTTTATTATCTACCGCGCAATTCGGCGTGGGAATGCTAAGAGACTTGAGAATTTGGGATTCGCGAACACTATTCCTTCCGGAAAAGGGGCACTTTCTTCATTTGGGACTAATGGGACGTTATTATTCGGAAATTGGAAATTCCTCTTCAACCGTATTTGTGTCGCGTGTGTGGGCAAATCCGCGAGTGCGATTTCGCTCCGTCGGAATCGAAAAATTGCAAGAAAATCCGAATCCCGATGAACATACACTTCATTTTATGTGGTCAGTGAAGAATTCAACGAGAAATCTGTTTTTATCTTCAATCAGTCTTCGCGTCGTATGAGAAGTGAGGTAGTTTGCCATAGTCGCCAAAATGGAATGCGGATGGGATGGAATGGAATGAGACTGGAAGAAGTCCACGTATGAGCAGCACTGCGATCCAATCCAATATTTTATTTCTTGAACGGAAACAGGAGCTCTAAATTATATCCGTTTAATAATTTCGACGATCACATTCACAAACGGCGGACACCAAATACACGATCCCGGAATATAAGCATGCTATCGATCCAGCCCCAAGATCCCGGGTTCGAGCACCGGCTAGCCGGATATTTCTGGTCAATGTATGGTCGTGTGTGCTCCTCTATTGTTACTGTTTACTTCTCTTCTGTTATTTTCCAATAAACTAATGTTTTTATGGCACCAAATATTAATAAATAAAACCCGGTAGGCTGGGACTCGAACCCGAGACTTTTGAGTTAGAAAGCTTGCGCACAAATCATTTCGCCACCAAGTTCGGCAATAGCAGATTATAAATTTCAATAAGTTTGGATGAATGAGATTATTTATCGTCGATCAAACGTCAGCAGCCGTAATTCTATCGCGGACATAAGAACGCTTATTTTCCTATATTCTCAATAAAAACACAATTGGAAATATTCTATTCTTCGAGGAATGGATAAATAATATATAATCTACAAGCTGAAAATTCCTAAGTATTTCGGAAGAGAAATAAAATGGTATCTTCCCCCCCTTTAGTAAGGAAAATTCACTATTAGTGAAATAATGTGAATTCTCTAATTGAAGACGGGGAAATGCGTAAATATCATTCTAATGAACAGTGCCTGCTCATAGACTAGTCAAAGGTCAGCTTAACAGCTGTTTTGCTACTTGATGGAAATGGAAAAGCATAGCTTTCCGTAGCACACACTGCAGATTAGAAGAATCACCGAAAGCATACGGTACAAGGAGCAAAATGTGCTGATTTTAACGTGAAAGCGTAGTTACTTTGCCCCCAAGAAGGAATCACCAACTACTGCCGTTTTATATGAATACGGGACATCAGAGAAACAGAAAGGCACAAGGAAAGTAAAGATTGGCCGAAAGAAAGAAATTTATTCCGGGCAAAGGTGACATTAAGCCTAAGCATCTGATTGAACAGCAAAGAATTCTCGTATCATCTAATGAAAAATTTTGTAAAAGCAATGGAAAAGGATTCAAGGGTTCAAGTATCTAAGGAAGAATTTTCCACGTCACTGAGATGCTAAGTTAAAAAGAAGAAATTTTTATCGGCCTTGACATAAAAATGCTGCTGAACGATAAAAATGTTGAAGCCAGACCTCCCGCAAAAGAACTTTCAGCGTGGAAATCTTTTGTACCTATGAAAGGTTTCCTTGGAGAGCAAAAGGAAGACAACTACCAGAGATCAGCGGATCTTTTGAAAATTATAAGAATTCGAGATTTTGAATTTCGCCATTTTCTTCATTTACATCTGAACTTTTTCTGCAGAGTTTGGGTGAAATCAGTGACCAACATGGAGAAACATTTCATCATTCTTGTAATACCATTCATACTTCTGCTTTTCTATTCATTAAGACGCGTTTGCAGGAACTTTAATAAGAAACCTCTCGTTGTATTAATTTGTGATTGGTGTGAATTGTATTGCGTCAGTAGAATATTCGTTCTAAATTTAAAGTGATTAAGTGATCCTAAGTCAAATTTAGCTTAATAATCCAACGACATACAGAGTATGTATAGCACAGTTCGATCAATAAGGTCTAACAATTAATCAGCTACTAATCACATTACAAATCCTTATCACTCTTCAATTTCAGCACCCATATTTATATCAATTACACATCACCTATCAATTACAAATATATCCGCACTACATTACATTCCATCACAAAAACAACCCATTACAGTTATATATTTGTTTCATGTTATTTTATAATATAATCTAATTAAACATGTTGCCATTGTCAAACTCATAAACACAATAAAATATTTGTCAGGAGATATAAATATATAAATAAANACTTGTCACACGTTATGACAAATGCCTTAATTTGCTTGGAGATTATGTTGAGAAGTAGTTTAAAGTATCCTCTTTCAAATAAAATTTTTTATGTTTGTTAATATTTACTTTTGTGTCTTTATTTCACGAACGGGTACTACTTTCCGGATGACCCTCGTAGAACGGAGCCTAATTGATGTTGAGGCCAATAGACGTGGGGATCTGTACGACGAAATTGCAATTCATAATTGTGAAAAAAGTGTAAGAAGAAAGAAAATTAATTGACATTAGTTATCGTCGCTGCTCCATAAATAGATGAACTGATGAAATTCCACGGCCGTCTGAATGTATGTTATTGTTATTAAACACATACTATAATTGCTAGATTTTATATGGAGTTTTAATTTCTGAGTATCTAGGACGTTTTAATCGTATACTAACAAAAATAGGTAAATAGATCACAAGTCTGTAAACAAATTATTCATCATATACTGTGAACAGAATGTCCGCAAAATTGAATCAATAGAAATAGGAATTACGTTATAGCAAAATTATTCGCCGGCTGTGTTTTAGGTGTGGTCCGGAATCACCTCCCTTGGAAGGGCCATTTGAGAAATAATATAGGATCATTCTCTCCGGGGGAGCAAAGTTCTGACTCAAACTGCCTCCAACCCAAGTGTATGCTCACAACTTTGGCCTCTGCGATTTAATGATCTTCGGTTTCTGAAAGTAGCCGCGGCTCTGCGAAAGAAGATGCATCCGCAAATCCATTAGCAAAGCAGAGGGGTCGTGTTTGAAGAGAGAAGATTTAGGTTTTCTTTTTCAATAGTAAACCTTGGAATCGTAAAGTTTCGGAAGAACTGTGCGGAGGAGTTTCTCAGGAAAATGGAGAAATCCATCTTCCCTTCCGGGAGTTTCTGTTTCCAATTTTTGCTGGGAATTCTTTTGTGCCTCGACGGTAGTAGCACCGCTCCAAAAACATTACAAGTCCCTCATGTAGTAAAAAGGCTTTCCTCATAAATTTCGCTCTGTACTACGAGTTGAACGATGGAACTTTTTCTTTTTTGAAGAAGTGTTTCGCGCGAAGTTTCTTCCTCTTTTTCATAGCGTCGTTTATAAAAAAATCAATTAACAGTAGTCCTTGCGTGATAATTCATCGCTTAATTATGACAAATTCGAAGTAAGGAAGTTCACTAAACTCTATGTCATAAAAATCAATTACCTCCAAGAATAAGTGACCACCGAGCTTCAGGAAGTCTAAATTATTTTCGTAAGGTTTTTAAGCTCATTAACTTTAAGAATTCATTGAAGAAAAATTACTTAAGTCATAATATTGATGAATAACTCTGATACACATCTTTCCATGCTGACGAGTTCTTCGCTATGTCATTCCCTTTCCAAATTCTATAGCATCATATTTATATTATGTATTGTCCATCCAATTTTGAACAGACTAAGAGTGTTGGCTAATAGATTGTTTGGATTGGCATACAATTGTTTGTTCTATAATCTTTTATGCATTCCTGCTGATATGCTTTGAAGAATGGTCCCATAGAATCAGTGGCCGCTCTTTACCTGGAATTAGTTTTTGCGTATTATCTGCGTAAAGACTAAGACAAGCATACTAAAATGAAATTTTCGATTAATTTTTCCAGGTACAAAATGTAGGAAAGTGTTTAAGTAGGTTACATTTCGTGTTTATTCGGACATAACTAAAAAGAGTACCTTAGATGCTCAATAAGAGACTCTTTTCAAGGGGAATGTACCACTGCTTAAAATCACAACGGTCTTTACCATAAGAGAGCATTGGATCAGCAACTTGCTATTTTAATATTTATAGACTGATAGTAACACAATTTTTATTAATCATTAAAGTTAGAATTTCTTAAGAATTTTTTACTATTCTCTCGTTAGACGTGAATTTCCTGACTTCCAAAATATATCTCACTCAAAAAATGTCATTTAGACACGTTAGAATGACAAATTGCCCTCCCGTTCTTTTTTTTATACAATCAAATATTATTGAGATCTTATGTCCTCAATATGTTTAGTCAAAACGAAAATATTCTTCTGTGGTGGTAGATATTACAACTATAAAATAATACACATTTAAACCAATTATGGCTAATTATTTTCATTTAGAATAATTGCAAGTAATACTTCAAGTCTATATAATCTAGCTGTTATGAAAACTGTGAGGAATTACTCAATTGTTGTCACAGCCATTTGAATTGATGATAAGATGCTAAGAAGGCAACTGAAATTAATATTTGTGAGCTATCATGCTGTGCAGCTGTTCTTTTGAATGGCCTGCAAATAAATATATCCATGGGAACGGAGGCACGGTAGATGTGTTATCTGCATTTTGATTGCCAAATACACAACAAAAACCGGTGCGAAATTCCAAGCGCAATTCAGAACCCAGGTCAGTTATAATAAGAGATGGAGCAGCGGAGGGGAAGAGAATCGCCTTATCTTAAGGAGGATTCATCTCCTCTGATTCATTTCCAATATCCGAGAGCTGCGTTCGAAAGCGCTTTTGCTGGGACCAATTGGCTGTAAATGGAAGAGATGGTTGACCCTTCCTCTTAATCTTCACACCTTATCTCTTTAATTATGGAGGCGCTGAATATTCCTGAGCACTGACGCGATTAACGCCGAAAATGGCCGTTAAAGGATTAGAGAAACCGCCATGGTTGAATGGGACAACCCTCATTTTCTGCGATGATAAAATGTGAAGCATCTTCAAACAGAGAAAATAAAAAAATTAGTTTTTTCCGCAAAAGCATTATTTCTTTCCCCTCTTTCATTGCTCTAAGCGTGTTAAAAATTACCAAATATTGTATTTTAATATCTTATATTATGTTATATGTTCGTGTCCTGAGAGTAAACGACAGTCAATGGAGTGGCATCATGCTCATTCACCAAACAAACCAAAAAAATTCAAGACAGTTCATATAAATACATATATCATATAATAAATATCTTATATCTTAGCCTAAAGTGTTCTTGGTTTTTTCGGTTGAGAATAACATTCTCTATTGGGCGATAATAATTTCATTCTTAAATTAAGATGAAAATATTTACCTCGTTAAGATAATACCCAACGGCCCTTTTATTTCAAATGCCTCTACAAAATGCGTATCTTTACTCTAATTATATAAAGGCAGCCCTTACTATGAAGAATTAGATATCATCTTCATATGCACCCCATTTGCACGTTTGGTCTATTGCCTTAGTCGGTGCTATATTCCAAACTGCATTTCAGTTTATCTATTCAGTACGGTACAGTAATCCGCAGTAGAGATCTTCGAATGCAATCATGCAATATGAATCGCACCGATTTTCGTCCGGTTGTGGAACTCTGCATAATGACGATCTTACTTTCTCAGCAGATGAGCAATTTAAAATGTATACCCATCGTTACTCATTTGCTAAAATGAAACAAAGCAAAACATCTATTTTCTAGACAACATTTTACAGCATATATTTGATTGTCTCTTCTAGAAAGATTCTCGACTACACCAAAGACGCGTACCCCTGATATTGAAATGCAATATAAAATCTTTATCGTCATATCATAATATAACCTACCTTATCTGATTGCAATAATTTCACTGGGTATAAACTTTGCATGGATTCAAAATTTTATTTTACGCTATATTATGAAAAAATCCCAAACTTGTCTTTCTCGGAGAGGTAAAACCAAGTATCAGAGACAAATGTAACATCGGTTGAGAACCTTTTCCATAGACTTTTCTTGCAATATTCCTTCTATAAGTAATTTACGTTCATATAAACGTTAAAGAACATTTTCTCTGCAATCATCGCATAGGCTAACATAAGATATCACCAATTCCTACGGCCACCATCTTATGCCAAGAAGAGTTTTGGTGGAGTCGAACCATTTATCTGGAATGGGACGCTTCGCCGCCACGAATTTTGATGAATTAAAACACTACACACTCGGAATATTTGGGCTTTTTTCTTTCAGTTAGACTCATGGCTTTGTAAGAATCGTATAAATATAATCCAGAATAAGATTATTACCTAATGATAACTTGAATGTAGTGTACGTTTCGAAAGATAGGCTCTATTCTTTAGTTGGATTGGGTTTTTTTAATTTTTAGTTGAAATATTTCAAGATAGCAAGAGGGAAGGTCTTCTGGAGGCTGAATTTCCTTTAAATACTTCAAATTGATGAATCATAATCGATTTAAGATTCACCATCTGGGAACAGTTTCATCTACACTATTTGAGAGCAGTTACATACCCCCATATTCAGTATCTTCAGATACAGTGGTACCTCGACTTACGAACCGCTCAATGTACTACCTTTTTGGCATACGAACTTCTTTTGCTCTTCATAATGACCCCAATATACGAACTTAATTTCGGCATGCGAACCATGCTTTGGTGCTTTTATGATCTCGAGCACTGAAAGCGCAAGCGATGTAGATGGCGATAAGCGTCTGCCTGGTGCAACTTTTGGTATAATTTGACCGAATTTACAAAGATTTATACAAGTTGACAAAATGTACGTGCAACGCCTTAATCTTTCATTATTATAGTAGAAAACTAAAAGAAGACAATGCGATCGCTATGAGATTTTCTTCGATAAAGATGAAAGAGCTACGAAGATAGCAATTGGAGAGAGCGACCCCTCCGTGAGATTTCCTACTCGCACTAGGCCTATCTCGTGTTCATTTTCTGCACAATATTTAAGCCAATTATTCTACCAATGTGCGGCAATTCAGGCAGGTAAGATTCCTAAAATGATCACGCTACCTCAGTGTTTAGAATCCGATTGAATTTCACACCCGTAGCCTTGAGCTTCCCTGCTTCGTTCAAGTTTTCCTTGGCATTTTCAGAAGAAAACAATTCTGATAGTGATAGAGAAGGCGACCTAAGAGATCCCTCATAGTAAAGTCCCCTTTTATACATATTTTCATAATTGCTCGAGTATTATATTTGTATAATTACATATGATCAAAAATTATTGAAATTATTAAGTCAAATTCGTATTTATTTCGTCCCTCAGGGATCATATTGCAACCTGCAGAAGTCTATATATTTTTTTATAAAATTTCTAAGACAGGACGAAATACTTCATTTACCGTAAGATGCGATGGAAAACTGGGTTTCGAGGCACGAAGCTTTGGAGATACGAACTTTGTTCCGCAAGGAATTAAAATCGTAAGTCGTTTTATGTAAGTTCCTTTACCCGTAAATGCATTTCTAATAACAAAATTGCGCTTATAATTCCCCAAGAATTCTATATGGGACTATACTCATTAAAACCCCATAAAACACGTAGCGGCTATTTGTCATAGACTCGATTTATCATATCCATCGCCTAAACATTGGACCGACCTGGTTCAAAAATTAGAAAAATCTCCTCGCGATATTTATTTCATATTGCGTATACACTGAATGATAGGTTAACGATCAGTTCTGAATTAGGAAGATAACGACACTTTAGCATGAGATTTTTATTCAGTTTACAAGTACATCTTCGATTAACAAACAACTCAACGGTGGAAGAAACAATGTTGGGTTTGTTCACAACAAGAAATGCTAAAGAAACACGGTGGCTCCTTCATCGAAACCAACAGGGGTGAGGAAGTAAACAAAATAGTGCATCCGATCCCCTGATGTTCATACAATTATTGTAATTAATGACGAATCCTGCAATTGAAGATCAATTTGAGATGTGGAAGAACAATGCAATTACGAGGGTCATCCGGAAAGTAGTACCCGTTAGTGCCGCATGAAGTGCTGACGACGCGAGTAGCCGCTGGACAAGGTCAGATAGCTTCAGTGGCTTNTGATTTTTTCTGATGTGACAGCTGTTTCTCTAGTAACAGTTTCGCTATTTGTACTAGGTTTGTGTTTTCGGGTTTTTATTTTACATTTAGATCAGTTCAGCCGCTGAAAGCTGGAGTCATGCATATGAGACTAATTACACATTCTGTCTATGAAGTACGGGTATTACCTACTGTATGTACCAGGTTACTCGTCAAACAACGCAGCTAATGTGTGTGTTCATTTAGTGGGATTATGTTTAAGAGACGAAACTGGGGAAAAGACATGGTACAGTAAAAGAAGATACTCTCCAAGAATCGAAACTAGTTCTGCTGTTGAGGAAGAAAATAGGACGATGACACGTTTTATTAATTAATTCTTTCGTATGACTTCTTAGTCTTTCTGTATTGCTTGAGGAAAGGATAGCAGGAGGTGCGGAAGCCTCTGCAGATGTTTTGGTCTCTTACTGGATTAGCATTAAATAAATATAAGTTTTGCACATTTCTCAACGTGTATACTCTATCCACAGTTCACTTACGATTTTCGACATTTAATTCGCATTCAGTCTTTTCCAGCGAAAATATTGTTTTTCAATTACTGGCACTGAACTTATACCTGTAAATAAAAGCACACTGTCTTCTCCTTGACTAAATTATGGATCATTTGAAAGGTGTAATTGCCAATTCAATTGAACCATTATTTGACATTCATCATTCATTATTTGACTTCCTAGAAAACTCCTTTTTTCACAGTGATTAGTAAAAGTTTTGATGCAAAATATTTTGCATTTCCCAACATAAGGTAATTAGGTCTTTCTTTTTTATACCTACACTAGTAAACGCCCCCGTCAAGCATGACGGAACTTAATTTAGTTTAAAACTATATCTATTATCGTATATATCAGGTCCTCCGAAGCCAGAAACATTCCGTCGTAAGATCATAATAACTCAATATATTTCTTA
>KZ309019.1:121259-144046 GCA_000376725.2 Ladona fulva
ACAAGTCGTTTTAGGACTCATTTTTTACCGCGAACGATACGCGATAACAATAAATTAAAGAGGTAATTCTACTCCTGGTGTTTACACCCCCTGCCACACGCCGGAAGGCGGCTTGCAGGGTACTTATGTAGATGTAGATATTTTTATGAGAATTTCCAATGATATTAATATGAATGTTTATAGAATTTCTTCTTATTGAAATACCTCAGTTGAGACGATAATACTTATACAACAGAATTATAGCTTGCACACTGTTGCCATCAAATTTATATCTACCTCTCATGGAAGCGCTTTGATTCATCTGGGATCGAACCGTAGAGGATTAGGTACAGGAGAAGAGGTACACGAAATGCGTGATGTTGACTTTTACTATTTGGTTTGAGTTTGTGAGTTTCCGAGCTTAACTGTAAATTAGTGAACCAATTACCTTGCTCAAGCTTCAGATTTCATTGACTATGAGAATAATCATCAATTAACAAAATATGAATTCACCCGATTCAATCTATATTATTTCATAAAATTTATTTAGTTATTAGCTGCGTATTATTTGTAATATATTATCATATTCCGCATTTAATGCTAATGGTTTAGTTTATTTATTTAAAACAATTTTATTACTGGATTATACTGGTAAACTTCTACGTCGACGGAACTTAATTTAGACTGAATTATTATTCCGTCGTAATTCAATATGTAACTCATTCAAACCCTAAATTAATGTAGACCTCAATTATAACAGAATGAAAATCAGGATATAATCGCGAAAATTCGAGAGTTATATAGAAATCCCATTGAACATTACCTTGTTCGTAAACATTGCATGAACTTAAAAGAACTAAAACCTAATTTTTCTTAAAATTATTATTACTATTAAGGTCTTTATTGAGGCGAGATTGATACATAAATGTTTCTTCTTCCATTTAACCTGTCGTCAATATTATTAATAAAGCATGAATAAATCTGCAAATAGAAATAGAGGAAATCTTAAGAAGAAATTGTGGATTTAAAAAACCTAAGTAGTAACTTAGTAGAATGTAATGAAATGTAGCAAAATTATTATTCGCTTAGTGAAATTGTATGATTCTATACCCGACACGTGATTTTAGTCTATTCTCTTTTTTATTACATTTTCCGTCGTTTTTTTCAACAATATTGTTTGTGGTTTTCAGAGTAATTATGATATTAATTCTTAACTCACATGTCTTGGCTTTCTTATATATCTAACTTCGACTTTGCAGCTTCATGTCCTTCTCTTCCGTGTGAATTTTTCTACAAATCTTGCTTTTCCTATATTTTTCAACATCAGTTGCAAAGATTTTCCTCCCTCCCAACTCTTTATTAATAACCTCGTTAATCCATATACTGATATACGAGTTCAGGTGTAATGAAGATGTGGACAGTCTTGTAAATAATGGGTAATTATATTTAGTAATCTGTCTTTATTTATGAAGGAGACTTAGAATGTTGTCGATATTTCTGAGACTAGTTATTCAAATAATATCAAGGATTTTATTACAGACCTAAATAAAAAATCACCATTTAATTTTGAAAGAGGTTAATTTCGATTATAAAATCAATCATAACTCAAAGAATAGAAGAAATGAATGTCTAAATAATTATAATTATAAACAAAAGCAGAAACAATCGGGAAATAGAAATGTTATCTTCGGGATTTAAAGTTGATTTCTAACTGCTGAAACCCGCGATGAAAACTATTGAGAAAAAGAAAGAATTATGTTTAATTCGTGGGTTTGATCAAATTTCATTGTTTGAATAGCTTCCAATAACCTCACACTACTGCAACTGCTTAAAGAATGGTTTTAGTATAATCTGTATTCATGTGGCACTATAAATTATTAATGTATTCTCAAAAGTGTTGATTTCAGAAGAATGCTGCATTCCTAAGGAAAGTACAAAAGGGATGACAGCATTATTTTTAAATGTCTTTTTTATCGTTGCGTTTACTAGTACATTTTTATTTGTGTTCCTTTGATGTAGGAAAGACGATGGAATTATAAGTAATGATTGCGACCATTACCTGAGAAGTATCGATAATTTCCAGATTCCATAATGGTCTTTCTTGCATTTCGACATGGAAATGTACTCTTTCATCATACCTGTTCTCCTTCTAATCTAAACTGTTCTCGTATAATCTAAAACCCTAAACTTTCTTACTACATTTCTAAAGGAATCATTCCGCCTTAGGAGTATTTTATCTTGGAAAGTACGTCGAAGTGGTGGTGACTGAATAAAGAGAAAATAGTAAATAAAATAAATATGCCTGAAAAACTTATTCACTGCTTTAAAGGACTACGTTCAATGAAAAAGATAAGGGTTGAAATGTAATTAATGCGAATGCTAAAATGCTGCTATCTTTACTCCAGCATCTATTATGCACGATGACAATTTTTCCATTACTGTGGGCCAGTTTAGAACGTGAAGAATGAATTACATGATTTGTTGCTGATTAATTTTATGGACGACTTGGCCTTTTATCACTGTAGCAGATGAACGTTTTTACGTTTAACATTTTAACAGTTTAACGTTTAACAGTTTAACATTTCTTGTTTTATAGTAAACAGGAAAGAGAATGATGGCGATATTCAGGCTATGAAAAAAGGGCTTTACTAAATGGAAAGGAAGAAGCAACGTTATTTTACAGAACTGGTAGACTTTGCGCTGATTATTGAACTTGTCGAAAACGACGGGAAGAAGAGCAAAACGATCCAACATTGTTTGAGGGGAAGTTGAAGAATTCACCTCTGCGATGGCCTCAAAAGCAATTGAAATCCTCAAAACCTTGCATGACATATATTCAACGGATATATCATAAATTACAAACATCTTGGTAATTTCTTATACCTGATATCGAAAATCTATCATTTGCAAGGAATAACCTGAATTGAAATAATATACTGCTAATATATTTTGAAAATGGCGTTCCTACTGAAACATTCGTTCACTTTTTCTATACTACATAAGTATTTATCTCTTCTTGATTGTCTCTCGATAGCAATTGTTTCATAGAAATGTTTACATAATATCCAACCCCTGCTTTCAAGAGTTTTCCATATCAGTATCTTCAGCAAATATTGTTAGCATATATGATGTCTGGTGCAAGAGAAACCTTCACGGACCCATTCTTTGCAATAAATGGTCTGAGGATTTACTTGTCCATTCTTCTTTATACGTTGTCTGTTTCTATATTGTTCATCTTCCTCCTTCTCCAGCCGATTTTTGGACGAAAGAATTACATTACATACAATATTAAGGCACGAAATTGTAACATTCAGCTGTGTATTATTATATTGTATGAGTTTTGCTTTCCTTAAATTTATTATTCTGTATTTTTTTATATTCTCTCTTTGTATATTTGTTAGCATACGCAATAAATCTCTGACATGTCATTAATAGTATATTTTGGAAAAACTGAAACAGTCGTATTCCTTGGTAGGGAAGCAATCATCCCTTAGCGTAATTCCTTTTCAAGGATTTCATAAGTAAATATCATAGGAACCATTAAGCAACTTTCAGGGTTTAATAGAAATAAATCAATGCGATTTCTAGCATTTCGAAAGGTTGCTAGTACTATATACGGGTTTATCTTATGTTGATAAAAAAAAGCATTTAATGGATTCTTTGTATATATTCAATCATCATTGAACATTATGACTAGGAAGTTAATTCTGATTTATGATTTCCTTCGTGTGATTTATGAAAAGCGATCTCAAGAATGCATATGGACTTCAAGTTGAAGCCTTTTCAATAATTTATTACATACCAAATTTTTGTTAAAAATCCGTTCTTATCCTAAATTCCGTATTTTAACTCCCCTGATCGATTTGTGTCAAAATTCAGTTGTCTAAGTAGAAATATTATACAACTGTCAAAATTCTCCGTCACTTCTCTCTAATGTCGCTTAACGATTTCTAATATGAACGGTTGTACTCTACTTGAGTTTTATCTGCGTGTTCTACCCTTGTATTTAATCTAATATTGTTTCTCGAAGTTTCCATTCACTATTCTTGGTTATAACAATATACAAAATCGGAGGTTATCGGGAAATAGAATTTTTATCAGCGTGATTTGAAGTTGATTTATCACTGCTGAAACCAGTTGTGATATAAATTATACGGAAATCACAAAGTTGTGCTCAATCCGTGGATAAATCTAGTTGTTAAATATTGTAAAAATATCTTTTTTTAAGAATTTTATTGATACAGATTACAAATGAATAGATAAATCCTAATAAAAAGCCAAAATATTGTGTATACATATAATCTTGAATTTATTAAAAATTTAAATCAGGTTTAAAAAATTAAAATAAAATTAAAACCAACATTTCTTAATCAGGTCTGTGTGAAGAACCTCGGAATCTCTCTTGAGACCTCCGGAAGCTGCAAATAGACCGGAAACTGTCTGCATCTGCAGGGGGCGAAGAAAATTGCTTTAGCATACATAATCGCAAATTTGAGAAAACAGAAAATTAGCAAACCTCTCTTAATGAACGAATCGTTTGGTTTCTTGAGAAATTCGCAGCTCCCCATTACCAAAAGGAAGGTCCCTTTCTTAAAATCGAGTGGTTCCGGTGGAGCCTTGCAAATAAGTAAGAACGATTTTAATATAATCTGTATTCATGTGTCGCTAAAAATCATTAAAAAGTATTTATCTCAGAACGTTATTCCATTCCTACTGAAAGTAAATTAGGGATTATTATTTTAGAATGGCTTTTTATCGTTGCGTTTATTAATACATTTTCATTTGTTTTTTGTGAAGGAAAGGCGAAGGAATTATATGTAATGAATGTGACCATTAACTAAGCAGTAATGATAATTTGCAGAAGTTATAGTGATATTTCTTGCATTTCGAAATTGAATTGTATTCATTCATTATAGCCGTTCTTCTTCAACCTTACTCAAACTCACTTCAAACTTTTTAACTTAACGATCTCCTACATTTCTATAGGAATGACACCACCCTTGGAGTATTTTTGTTAACTTTGAAAGAAGGTTGAAGTAGTGGTTATTGATAAAGGAGAACGTGGTAAGTGAAATACGCTTGAAAAATGATTCACTGCCTGAAAAGTTTACGTGCAATGAAAAACACAAGGATAGAAACGTAAGTGGTGCAAATGCAAAAATGCTGATATTAGTTTTGAAACAATATCTGTTAAGTAAGTATAAGAATTCACTCGGTATTTCGAGTACACGTTTCCGCTTCTTGTTCTTCTGTAAATCCACTTAGTAGACTTAGTCCTTTCGGGCAGTTCAGGTTGAGGTCGTCTGAATGCGTTTCCGAGAAATTAATATGTTTTACATTAGGTGAGGTTATTCAGTTAACAATATTTGATGCAACGATACTCGATTTAGAATGCAGAATTCAAATTGTGACATAAAAAAGATGGAATCAGAAATCAATTATATGAAAAGTACGTTGAGAGCGTTATATATTACGTACTTAGATAGTTTAAAATCCTTCCCTGGGTATAATATTTCCCCAGCCCTTAGTACGCTGATAAAGATGAACATTATTTGCATCAAAGCACAGAGATATTGCACAATTGTGATAATCCATGAGGATGTACCGTATGAATCCATTTCCGCCACAGTAGATTCTGCAACTGAAACGGTTACTAAGGCAAGAGCATTCTGTGGTTGCTATGGCCAAATGCGGTTGCTAGGGATTTGTTTAATTTCTTAGCGAATGAGTTAATTGTCGTCAATACCAAAGTCTACGCTAAGTTCCTAAAAATAATAACACTGGTAATTTAGTAATAAATTAAAATCACACAACTCATTAATATTTAATCAATCTCTGACACTTTCATAGCAGTGAAAGAAATAGCGATTTTCGTGAAGTCGCTCCAGCCATTATGTAATGCGTTTTTGATATTGAAATAATTACATAAAGCTATGAATGATAGAAAAGAGCGTTTACGTGGAATAATTAATGACTGCCATAATTAGTATGCAATATATCTTAAGGATATATTTATGGAAATTAACCACATTGTTCCAAGAATTGTTGTATTTACAAAACCGATATTTTTCATCAACACAAAGCGCCGTGAGCTCAGAAGTTGTTGTACATAGAATGATAATTTCTTTAATACACACATTCATACTGTCCATAATCTTGACTTTTTGTAAATAATAACCCAAAGTGTTACAGGGTCTTGATGCTATCGCAAACTGTGCGGTAGTTTGATCAGAGAAGGGATTGAAATTCGGCAGGAAATTGTCACATATATTGTAAATTAGCCTAGAGCAAATACAAAGGCTTAGCGAAGCATCGAGAATATCGATATCTTAAGTGAGTGAGCATAATATTGTGGAACCGGAATGACATGAGGCACGTACCAATGCCTCAGAAGTTAATGATTGCTAATAATTTATTATCAATCCAATCCTTACGCATTCTAGGTACTATATGAATCTTCGCTCAATCGAAATGTTCTCTTTCCTTTCGCATTCAGCGTTCTAAACCATGGTTGGAAAAGAAAATTCATTTGATATACTTAACTCTTTTAAAGATTGCAACTTTAAAATTTACGCACCCGGAAGCTAAATACCGAACAGAGTAGGTACACAGACAAACAAAAGTGGAAGTTATATTTTAATAAATCGTCTGATTTGTGTAAGTTCGACGTTTCTTTTTCTCTTACTTTGAGGCTTACTACGAAGTCACGGCCCAAGCAGTTGATTCTAGAGTAGGCACAGCACGAATTCTGTAATCCATTGAAATTCAACACCTTTCTTCTTTCATTTATAAAATTAATTTACTTTAATTTTTTATTGGCAATTTGTATTCTTTGCCATTATACGAACTTACATTAAAAACTTCTATTTTACTCATCGCTTGGATTTCCGGTTTTTAGTATTTTAGGTAAGTCCAGAATGAACTGTGCTTGAGGGCTTTCGTATGAGGAAGATAGACAATCTACTGAGTGTGGACGAGATAAGGTCGAGTTGGTGGTGTTAGCTGGAGCGTCCTCAGGGTGTGTCAGTGGGGCCAACTTAAGAGATTCGGCCCACAGGAGTGGTCGCAAGAGGATTTAGATGGCGAAACAAAAAATTTTTACGAACACAGCGTAGGACAAATACTGCTGCTCCCTCGAAGATTTAGACGGAGGTTTTAGGAGGGCCCATTCCCTGGAAACACAGTCTCTCCCTTAGCAACGAAGTGTTTCGAAGGTCCAACTGTTAATCCTAAATTGTACACAGTCGGACATACGAGTCGTACGTACGACAGTCGTACTTGCTCCCTTCTCACCTTGCAAAAACTAATTTAAGAGACCACGAGACTAGTTTTTACTTCTTGATGGATTATATTCTATTCGATAGAAATAAAATAACATCTTAATTTAAAGATTAAAATGAAGAAGCCACTATTTTATTTCTCCTGATGGTGCCCACTTACGAAGGCAACCCGCAAATTATGGATTCTACGAAACTTAATCATTTACATTATTCTGAGCAGCAATTATCTTCGCACTTCGCACAAAAGAGTATACAGCGAAGCAAATATTCGGATGTCCTGTCATAAGACTTAATGAATACAGATCTGTTTAAGTATGACAACAAATCAAGTCAAGACATTTTAATCAATTGACAATATTAAAATTATCCTTTTTAGACTATAATTGAAAGTTGTTATTGGATACCTTAAAACTCGTTTATTAGAATTACTTTTCGTATTACCCGATATTTATCTAGAGAGTTAAAAACAATGAACTCCAAATTAATAATGTGAACAAAGGATATAAATTTAACTAATAAATTGTGTGGCACTATTTTATTCACCAAATGCGCCGGTTTGTTAAGACTTTAGCCCTTAAATATTTTCAATGTGACCAAGGTCGTACACGATTGAAAGTTTAGAATGATGCTGATAGTTGGAAGGTTTTACTTGTACTTAAATTTCTACGATACAAATTGTTTTTTAATTACTACTCTCAAGAGAAATAAGATAATGCAGCATCCTCAGTTCAAATCCCAGAATCCCTTTATTCACCTGCATCTGCTTCTCTATTTAGTTTCAATTTAGTTTTTTTTGCAGATTCGAATTTTTTTGCAAACCAGCTGAGAACTTGATATGAAAACAAACATTAAGTGGTAACACTTTCTTCTCCGTTTCATTTGATTTTTCCAAGTGCTAGTGATAAAATTTGGGTTTACCTCCCTGCAAACATTTGATTATTTAGTCTATAGTATTTATACATTGGGTTGGTCAGAAGTCTTTTTTGCCTTTTCTCGATCTTCTTTCTGGAAGGCTTAAGTTGACTTTTTGTGACGCAAATTTATATGATTTTAATATTATGGAAATGTTATATGAATGATTATTATTTTACTCGGCGAATATTTATTATGTATCAAAATAAACTAGTTAACCAATAGAGAGCCTCAATGTGCATAGTTTTAGCCAATAAGGGTTGAAGTTCAACCCAAATTTTGAATGAGTTGCACTAAATCCTACATACAGATGGTATTGTTTTTGTAAAGGACTTTTGGTTGCTAACAGCGATTGAATGAAGTTCTGAAGATCCAACCGGCTTTCGGACAGCTAACTTTACAAAGAATCATTTCTTTACCAATTTATATATCTTTAATGTTACTTATCTGATAATATTTAGTTAAAGTTGATAAAGTCATTCAGTTTCCTCCTTGAGGGTCGCCTCCGTGCACAATCGAACCTCATGTTGACCAATGGTGAGCAATAACTTTTTACTCCTTTCCATTTCATCCGAAATTACTGAATTACTAACCCACATGAAGTAGGGTTAGTATCAGATATAGAGATGGTCCAACGTAGAGCAGCTCGTTTCGTCACTGGTAACTTCAGGTTCGACAGTAGCGTTACGGCTATGATAAAATCCCTCGGGTGGAATTCGCTCAAAATGAGAAGATCGGATTATAGACGAAAGCTTTTCGACAAATTCATCGATTCAGAATTTTTAGATGAAGTGGAAGACATAGTAATTCCGGTAAACAGCGAGCGCGATCTCCGAGAGGCGACTACCAAGCGTTACAAGGAAGTAATCGCTAAAACAGATTGTTACTTCTGGTCGTTCTTTCCACAGAGCATTAGAGATGCAAACACGATGGATTAGGTTAGTTCTTTGGTGTTGCAACACCCCCTGCCATGCGCCACTGGCGGCTTGCGGGGTATAAATCTAAATCTAAATCTAAAATTTCCATTCCTCAACCTGACCTCCTCCACTTTGAAATCTACATCTACATCTACATAAGTACCCTGCAAGCCGCCTTACGGCGTGTGGCAGGGGGTGTAAACACCAAGAGTAGAAATATCTCTTTAAAAACAATATCCCTCTCCGTGCAGTCCATCTCCATCACCTCAGGTCTCCGGTTCGCTTCCCACTGTTCCCCTTTCCTGCTTCTCGTCTCGCTGTCTGACTCCGCCCTTACCACCGATTAAACACACTATTTCCTGATTCATTGCTCACAATAGTCCAAATACACTTTCAGGCCTTTTCCGTATCCTACTTCCCTTCAATTACTTAACCCTGATTGAGTCACAAACAATTCATTTCCTTCGTGTTTCAGAAAGGACGATGGTAATTTTGCCTCGTTAGATTTTGTTTTTAGTATCATTCTCGTGAACTAAAGTGGAAATGTGTGGGATAAAATGTGGAAATCAATTAAGTACTGAAGAAAAACCACACACTTTTAAAATTCTCAATTCCAATTCTTCACCGCATTAGCAATAATATCTTCAATTTCCGTACTATATAAGAATGCGATTTTCGCAAATGATGAGAATTTTTGTTCAGTTCTTAATTTTTAAAGCGGTAATTTCTGGAATACAAATATCCCTGTTTCCTCAGTTAAATCTACGATCCACACACAGTCCACAAGTCTTTTGGCTGAAGTATAAACGCAATATAAATTTCTATGCTGGTAACTGTATATCTTCGGAAAATTCTTCGACTGATCTCGGAATATGCTCTCTCTTACTGTTGTTACGAAATATGTTTAACCAAGTGTTATAAATAAATATGCCATTTAATTTAGCTGAAAGACCTGTTTCACGCCTCATAAGACGATACCAATGTATAGGACAGATATGTGTTCAATATTTTTCTTTTGCTGTAAGCAATATATTGGAATGACCCTAAGTACGAAAACTCACTATTCCCTTGTTACAAATGCACAGAATTTGAGTCACGTTCATGGGAATGTTTAATAATGCACCCGACTTAGCATTTAGTTTTCTTTATTGACTTGTATTTTTCAACTTTTCTTTCCCTGGCATGTTTTTCTAGCCATTTTTCATTATCCTTATCTTTGCCTCATTAGACGTTCAACTGTAGTATAGACCAGCCTACACCTGTTACCTCTTTCACTCTTTCCATAGTAGTTGAGATCCGACGCAGCAAGTATGTTGTCATATATCAACGCATCAGACCAAACAAATATCTTGATCTTCCATACACCATTAGTTGCTTCGTTTTTATAACCTTTTGAGGCCTCTTTTTCGCCCCCTTTATGTGGAGGCGTTTATCCTCATCGTGGGCTCTTCGCCGAAACCTCTTCTTCCTCATAGAGCTCATCTTTTTGAGTTCGATGTATCGATATTACCTTTTGTTTGAATTTCAGAGAATCGAATCCAATTGTATTTTATATACTTTGAATTTGGTTATTTAATGACTTCCAAGGTTTGTGGAAGAGGCCGAAAGAGGGAAATAATAATAATTGTAATCTGACCTCTGTAGCCACTTTGATGCCACGTCATTGACACTGTAAAGTTACAAAAAGGATAACGGAAAAGAAATCTCTCGTAGGTTTTATTGATGCTACCTGTTTCGCTAGCGATCTAGAATCATCAGGCACAGTTGTTTTGCGATTCTTCAATATATACTGAAAAAGTGCGGGAAAGGAGGGGAATTTTGGTAAAATGAAGGGACAGGGTATAAAGAGTGTTCAGCGAAGGAAAAGAAAGGGGAAAAGTTAATAGAAACATGCTAATTAGTTGAAATTCCATCCCAGGGAAAGCGCACGATTTCCAGTTTCTCATGGAGGTCCACCTTGTCGTTTGCTATAAAGGCGCTAAGAGGTGGAAATCGCTGTTGTGTCCTTCCTCCAACAGCGCAAACTTGGACATAGGCTACCCCCTCCGGAGAAGGTGGGGGATTCCTATTGTGTTCCGCTGCTCTTAACCACATAATCCTTCTAGTTTTCCCGGTATACCTTGCCTCATAGTTTTCACATGTTCATAGACCCCACTACACCCCAATACTTCCCTTTTGTCTTTGGTGTTCCCCAAAAGTCTTTCGATGTTGAAAGGTGTATAGAACCCGGCTTTGATGTTTTCCGGTAGTGCATTCCTTAACCGGCTGGAGATTTCCGTAGGAATGGCAATCGACTGCATGAGACTTTTGGAAGCTCCAAAGCTATTCCTGAGGTGACCTTCCGCTCTGCTCGTTTCCTCAACTTTTTCTTAAGAATATTGGGTACTAAATTCTAGTTGTATCCGTTCTCTAAAGCAATCTGTTGGTTTATATTAGGTTCTTGTTAATAATTTACCTGAGAAGTGGGACCTCAAGAATTCTATGGACCATCGAATGAAAGGCGACAGACTTGTGAGAATGGTGGTGAGCCGAGTTAGAGTTTATAAAAGTTGATTTTATAAAAAAGGCTTTCGCGAGCATCCAAGTGCTACAGCAAACCTCAGATACACTTCCTCTATAATATTAATCTATAATGTCTCCCAAAAAGCATACCGATGTGTGAGTTTCCCATGACCAACAAGGATTCTATCACACTGCAATATTCAGAATTACTTCTATAATCGAAAAGTTATAGGTTTATTTTGTTTTAGATAAATATTTACTTGTATACATTTTTGTAAGGGGCAGAATTCCATCCAAAATCCGAAATTATGAAATGTATGACCAGTAAACGATATTAATCGTCAACTCTAAATACCATTGTAATTGTGCACAAACTAGCAATGCTATCGCTATCTCGAGAACGAATAATGTTGGAGAATGCACTAGTTTTCAACACTGAACATTTGACTGTATTTGAGAGTCCTTATGCCTCTTTGAAAAGAAATGAAGAAGAAAATTCGCTGCGTATCAGTTTGTGGTCCGCTAATGCCAAATCTCGCATCTTACGTCATCAACTGTGGATGTAACCCCTCTCTCCCGTGGAAATTTAATTTACTAATGATCGACTCAAAGAGAACTTCCTTCTCCGAACTCCCGATTGATTGAAGGATTCCAAGAACGAAACCCACTTTCTCTCGATTTATTATTCTGCGAACAAAAGCAGCTGTTTAAAATCGTTCCCTGCACTTCTCCCGGGGAAGCGCTCCCCGCTGCGGAAACACGCAAATGTATCTTCTCTGGACCATTTTTTAATCTCTTTCTTTGAGCATCCGTCATTCATCCGCAGAAAAAATATCGAACAGTCTCAGGAACAAAGAGTTTCCTTTGTTATAACGCTTAAAAAATAGTGCGATTTCCCCTTTTCTTCTTTCTGTTTGTATGACGCTGCTTATTCTAATAGCATTTCATTAAATGGACGAATCGTTTCGTATCGCCATTATAATATACAGGTTTTCCATTTCATTTCTCAGATGTTCATTTTTGTTTATTTTTTTACTTTTCATGGTCATTTGTAGTACCCTTCAACAGAATTTCGTCTTCAGAACTCCGTGTTTTCAATTTATCTTTTGCCTTCTGAAGTTTTATGGCATTTGAGAACTTCAATTTTTAAGATTAATTTAACCTTAAGTTTGATACTCCTCATTTCCATCCTTATACGGCTCACAGCTATAATCTGCGACTTTGAGTTCATGCTGATTTTTCTTTTAAGAACTTTTTTCGCAGAAGTGCAGAATATATGTGGAATGAGTACCGCGAGAACAGTGATGGCTTATGAAGAGAAAGATAAGAGGAAACTCGCTGCCGCGTTTTTAATGTATGAATTAACTTTTCAAGAGCTTCAAGAGAGTTTTCCTTGCTTAACACACGTGACTAATACGTATTTTCAAGTTTTCATTATTTCTGGTTTGTTCAAGTTTCACAAACTTTTCTGAAAATGCGTTTTGATATACTTGTAGCAACTTGTTATTTCCGATGAAGCAATAGTTAGTCATAACATAGGTTACGGTCAATATCATATATGGTTATATATCGATTTTACCTCTTTCTTCTCGCAATCAATATCCCTAAGATGAATTGGAGATGTATGCGATGTGATGTGATAATTCGCTTATTTCTTCAAGAAGAGATGATTGACATTATTATTAATATTTCTTTCGTTTGTGCTATTTTGCGTTTGCTATAATTTATTTTTTACTAATTGTTTTATTATTTGTGATAATTAATTAATAAAAATTATAATTATTACGATTGTCAATATCATTATTATTACAGGCATTATAGATTGACTAATAGTACATATACTGTAGCTTATTTCTATTTTACAATTCTTCCAATGTTATGTTATACGAACGTACAGGAAGGTATACTACGCTATACCATGCTAATTACAATAGTGCAACGTTTTCGGCTGCAATAAATGCCTATTATTTGGCTGTTACACCTCTTATCACTGTACAGTGTTGGTGTATATATAATGTAAGACCTCTGGATAGCCAAGTGGGTAAAGCGTACGCCCTCAGTGAAAGTAGATCTGGCTTCGATTTCTGGTGGGGACTCACGTGCGAAATGATTCTATTTGTCGAAGCACATTTAAGAATTAATGCTGCTTCTACCGGAATACGATGTAATACCATCCGTATTGCTATCCTCAGGTATCTCACCAATTTACCAATCCAAAAGTTGCTTTGGAATCCATTTACCAGAGATGTATCGCATCAAGTTTGCAGATTGCTAAAATTCTCTTTACGGCTCCCCTCTCCTTGGGATTAACTTTCCTCCTCCGATGACGTCACTTCCTCCAAATCATTAATCATTCAATGGAGAGTTACAGTTGTGCGCACCTATCCCAGCATCCTCCGAGAATTCTTCCGGGACCTGTGGCAAGGAAGGAGGCGGGAAGAGAACGACGTTGGAAAAACTATCGGAAACGAAGCGCTTTCTCGAGAATAGCACGCGAAATTGGATCCGAGGGAAAGTTGAGCATTTTAAATGATACGTGAACACCCTGCAAGCAGTGTGCGCGCTTGGTATGCCGTGTACCAATACCTTAGCTAACTCCTTTTTCTTGAAACAGGACTAATTACATGAATGATTTAAATGCGATGTATATGTATTGAACGCGAACTGTAGTAATACAGCATAAATACATCCTACATGAAGATATACGAGATAGCTTTTAAATTAGTGTCTGACAGGGATACACGTTATAGAGAACGGGCTGTGATTAATTTCTGTGAATAGAGAATGGAACGGTAAGGAATATTCACAAAAATGAAATATAATAAAATAATATTTAATTCAAAACTTGCACTAATTCACAAAATAGTTTTTATTATAACGTTGACCGGTTTCGGCGTTAGTCTACGCCATCGTCAGAACTGACAGGAAAAGGAGAAAGACGCTGTAAAGTACTTAGGAACGGGAAGGGAGGGGAGAAACAAAGTAATGAAAAACATCAATGTATTGAAAAAGGGAGGATAAATGTGGTTGAAGGGCAGTTAGGAGTGGTGAACGGTTGTTAGAAAAGAGGAACTCATTTACAAGCTGAAAAGAATGGAATTTGTGGAGATGAATATGTAGTTCTTCAAGTAAATTAAGTTTCGTTCCTTTCACTGCACGGTGTAGAATGATGGGAGAGGAAGAGTTACTCATTTCGAGTAAATGGTCAGCAAAATGTGAACTTCCCGATTTATTTAAAAATGCAGTCTTGTGCTCAGCTGCCCGTTTGGAGATGCACCTCCCTTTTTGACCAAAGTAAGATATGTTACAGTCATTTCAGTCAAGTCTGTATATCCCAGGTTTATCTTAAGGACCTGGGTTCATAACCAAAGCGAGGACTGGTACCGACTGGGCTTACAAGCCATAGTGAATCGCTGGAAGAAGGCAATAGATGTTAAAGGAGATAATGTGGAAGGATTGAGTAGATTAAACATTATATCACATGTATATATTTCATGTTTGTAAAATACGTAATTTTACAAACATATTACAAAATATTTTAGATAGTATTAGACGCGTAAATAGGATGAATAATTAGGGACTTTGGTGTATTAACACCCCCTGCCATACGCCATACGGCGGTTTGCGTGGTATTTATGTAAATGTAAAAATAATACAAAATAGTGAAAAAATATTGAGCTTCACTTTCTGACCGACCCTCGTACAATACTCATAGACCTCTTCTATAAAGTCTTCATCCGCCTTCACTAATAAATATTTACACATAACTGTATTTTCAAATGAGAATTCAACGAATTTTGAAATGAAATATGCATTTTTGATATCCTCGTCATAGAAAACAACCAAATAAAGTTATAAACCAGTGCATTCGTCGGCAGATATTCTAAGGGTACTGAAGCTCGGTTCACATCTACTAAATTCAGCGAGTGAAAGGTGAAAGACAGAAAAGTGCGAAAAAAGTAGGTTTAGAAATATTGAATTTATAACAGGTTTGTTTAATCATTATTCGGCCTTCCTTTTCCATAATTTAACCTCTTTCGGTATAGAAAATTCTCCACTACAATTAATGATGAGTGTATGATGTTTATGAAAGGGAAGTATGTAAACGTCTTTATTAGGGTGTGATTGAGACTGAAAAGTCTCTTCCCCCACGCAAACAACCATGATTAAAATGAAAATTAAATTGATCTAATTACATTTGGTGGAATTCCATCATGGAAAATAATTTTTTGCGAGTCATAGTTTACAATAATAATCACATTATTCGCAAAAGACCAAATATAGAGAAAAATATCACGGTATCGTCCTATTACGCCATCATAAAATTCCTGGCAAAGTTTATCGGCGCAATTTAAGGTTAAGGGAAATGGGTGTGTAGGGGAAAGAGGGGAGTGTGGAGGCAAGAGACCGCAAACATGGATTAAATCCTGCACACCACCCCTATTTTCCTCTTCCTTAAATAGCGCCGATAAATTTTGCCAGGCACCTGAACTCATACCCCGCAAGCCGTCAGTGGCGCATGGCAGGGATTTATCAACACCAAAGAATTCTAATGCTCTGCGGAAAGAAAGACCGGAAGGAACTGTTTTAGCGATTATTATTTCCTTGTAACGCTTGGTGACAATGACAATGTCTACATCTTCTAAAAATTCTGAATCGATGGTTTTGTCGAGAAGTTCCAGTCGATACTCTGATCTCACGCTTATCATGAATCTGAAGATGCAATGGGCCGAAACCGGTGTTAGGCTTTCTTTATATGTAGTTTTGTGCGAACAATTTTATTATTATTCTAAACTTTATTTTGAGGTAAATTTGTATTTTGGGAAGCCAATTTGTTTGTATGGGAAGTTTGCGGTATATTTGTATCAATAAAATTAAAAGAAATTGTAGAAATCTGACACAAACATACATCTATATTGGGATTACTGAGAATACATTGAGTAGGACCTTTGATACCTAATTTTAGTACACAATTATCGACACCTCTTCCTATATTTAGGCTCTTTAGAACCTGACCTAATTATTAGAGGTATGCAGGGCGTTTGTAGGCAGATGGAGCTTGCATTTGAAGGCAAACGGGAAGTTCCGGATTACCGATTTCTAGGAATTACTCTAATTAATTTTCTTTCCCCAGGCTTAACTTACATATAAAATCAAACTAAAAAGAGTAAACTTCTATTCCTGGATTTCATTGGTTAGACATTTTTGAACCATCGCCTTTTACTAAGGAGGAGTTTCTTCTTTTAATTATATCACTCCATTTCTATTTTTTATACTGCATATACATTTATATGCATTTATACTTTTTCCTCATGAATTTGTTATCATGGCAACATTTCTCTGTTCTTCGATATTTCATTGTTCCTTGTTAAAGTATTTTTTATTAGTTTAACTCGGTTTTACTTTATGTAAATTCAATATCTCTTATTTTCTGTATTTTATGTTTTTGTACTTTATATATGGATGTTCATTTATTGTAGGCATGTTGCTGACAGTTGACGTTTGCTTATTTTCCCTCCCTTCTTTTAAATTTTGGTTGCTACTCTCAGTAGGTTTTCGCAGGTTTTTCACACCCCCATTCTCGGGGGCGTTTCCCTGCAGGGTTTTATTTTTTCCCTAGGTCCAGACCTAGGTTTTCTTAAGCTCTCACAGTATTTCATTTCTATTATTGATTTTTCTTCCTTATATCTCTCAAAACCTACCTCTTTCTTATAAATATTCAATTACAAATGGTTATGTTTAAGAAGGGACTAGGAAGTCTAAATCTCGCACTTTAATAAAGACGTATTATTATGGTTTATTAGTAAAATAATTCCAAGAATTAGGCGATGTTACGGATAAATGAGAAGGAATATCCGCCTTAGTGAAAAGATAGTGGTTTTGCGAAGCTACGGCCATCGCAAGGCTGCCCGAGGTTGTGTCAGTAGAGAGTGATTCAGAATTAATGGACCTGAATTTATTTTTTGGTTGGGGATTTCCTAATGGATGCCGATGAAATATGAGAGCGGGAAAAGGCAAGAGGTGAATAAAATGAGTCTCAAATGGAGAAATTATGTATTTATGCTTAAAAAAGAACTCAAAAAGTAAAAGGTTGACGCCATGGCTTCGAAATAGAATCAGAATGTCTCGTATTGTGTTCATCATTTTAACGATTTTCTGGATATAAGAAACCCAGCAGTGTCGAATGAGGGAAGGACAAGGTGTTTAACTTTGCGCTTAAAGGTGTGCGCCTTAAATAAAAGACTGTTTCTCACTTACACATCAACATAAGCACCCTGCAAGCCGCCTCTCGGCGTGTGGCAGGGGATGCATGCACTATAACTCTACTTCCCTAATCTTAAATTGCTTCCGCGTATAGTTCGCGGAAAAAAAATGAATTTTTGAAACGGCTAGTCCTAGCATCTATTTCTTTGATTTTTCCCGCTGTTCTGGAACGGTCTATGCAACAGGAAGAATGCATGAAATCAGCCACATCTTCTACGAAAGTAGCTTCTCTGAACTTATTAAATAAATTGAGTCTTTGTTTAAATCTTCTATCTTCTAGAGATTCCCATCCTTCGTCCTGAAGTATTTGAGTAACACTCATTGATTTCTCGTAACAATTTTTACGGAACGTGTCGCCTTTTGCTGTACTTTCTCTAATTCTCGAATAGATAATAAATAATAAAGCTGTAAATAATTTTCTGTAACATTTTTCTGAAGAATTCCATACACTACACGCATATTCAAGGTGAGGCCAGACCAACGCAACGTAACATCGCTCACAGACTTTTGCTTCGCTCCTTCTGACTATTCTCTTCACAAATCCGAGTTTCTTAAGTGCTCGTCCTCTTATATTGCAGATGTGGATACCCCAAGTTATTTGTGAGGGATATTCCACTGATTCCTCTGTTGATAAACATTTCCCTGGGAGACTGAACGAATAATCACTGACGTTAGCTTTCCTTTCGAAGAAGTTAATTACTGAACATTTGTCTATATTGAGCTTGAGGGTTAATCTATCATCTGAACTTATATATCTCAATAAATTAACATCGCATCTGTTTATTTCATTCACATCTCTTTATACCCAGCGATATCAATTGCTATAGATATTTCAAGCACTTTAACACCTGTGTAGAAAGGGAATAACTACTTACTGTATATACACACTCCCTTACGTATGTATGGATTCAGTATATACATTCTTAAACCTCCATTCACCTTTTTCACATGTAGCTTCGCGAAGGAGATGGATGAAGATGGTGCTAAATGCGTGCTAAACAAAGACAACATCTAACTTTACGAGCGATGCTTAGTGAGGATTCGCTTACAAAGACGTGACTCCTGAACAAAGACGCTTGTGCAAAACCGCCAATTGGCCTATTTTGATGCTTTTTCATTCCCTAAAGCGAGGCGAGGTGCTGTTCGCATACTTAACTCTCAAGAAACACATCCTTTGAAAGACACTGCGCGCCTTATATCAAAGGACTCCTTAAACGGTCCATCTTCAGCGAATTCCATTCCACGCGTGTTTTCACCATTCCGTTGACCCCTCCTCGAGCCGCGTTCGTGAAATCAACTCTGAAATACGGATTAATTCATTTATATTTTATCTGCGCCGATCGAAATGGCCCCACTTCGAAGCTAAATAAAAGGTTAATTACTTTCGCTTGGTCTTTTAGATGAAAATATTTTTATGCGCGGGAGGCTTCTCTTCTCCAGAGAAAATATTTTTCAGGAATTCGGAATTTGACTCATTAAAGTGGAAGGTTTCCGGTGTTAATATTCTCGCGTAATTATTAAAAAATGCCGCCGTAAATAAATTGAAAAAGCAGTGGGAGGAGGAGAATAAAAAGAAATAAATATGAGTTCACAAATATATAGAGATATTTACATACATGAAGGGAAGTTTGTACAATTTTCAATCCTTAGGGCTATGATTGTCCAAATAAATAATTCACGATGCATGAATTCCTTCTCATTTTTTTCTTCTATGATATTATATGAATTTGTGTATACATGCACCCCCTGCCACACGCCGAAAGGTGGCTAGCAGGGTATACACATAGACATAGACATGAATGGAATCTAATTCATTGACTAACACAAAGAATAAAAAGTGAAGAAAAATAACAATGAAAAAATTCTTTCTTACATTTTCGGAAGTAATTATCCAAATCAAACAGATATTTTCATGTACTCAGCTGTAAATAATTTTCCAGAATGTGGAAGAATTGCTGAAGTAATATTTACTTTTTTAAAACACCCATTCAGAATATTCGAATCTTTAACTCGCCATTAAATTATATTCCTCTGACACTGAAAATTCTTACCGAGGAGAGAGATGCAGGAATTAACTTCTATACATTTTGTCCGCATAATTTTCGAACCAAAGCGCGGATGTTTGTTTCTCAGATCGACATCAGATTCCCGAAGAGGAAGAAGTGATTTGATCTCCACAGCACTTTAAAGGCCCCATATTAACGCTTATTGTTTTCGTTCGTATTTAATTAAGGAGAGTAGGAAAATATGAAGAATTCGCATTGGTAGCGAGGACTGAATTGAGGCCGATGGAAATGCTTGCAATTGAAGGCTATTTTACATTTCCTCCTCTCCAATCAGATGGGATCTAAGCTGAGTATGAATAAATTTAAAACCGTCCTTAGCTTTCTTCCGACTGAGGTGTATATCGCTAAAAATTACAAAAAGTGATCAATGTACATCTTCGCACTGATTTCACGTAACTTAATTTTCACATTTGAAGAATTAACTCTATCTCCATACGTATGGATTAAAACGGTGACATGTGTCTTAACTGTGGACGCTAATGGTGTGCTATTAAATGTATTGATTGGTGGTGTAATGAGTAGCGGCAAGAAAAAAGTTGAAAAAATATTCACAATAATTCACAATGTTGTCTGTAAATGCTTTAAATGAACCACTGGTTCATCGAGCGTGGTACAAATGACGGATTACAGGAAGAACGAAAATATTTTCTCCATTCGAATCTTAAATAATTTTCTAATTGTAAGATGGAAAGATCATGCAATGGCGATGAAATTGCATTGTTATCAATTTATCGCCGTCTCGGGTCGCGCGATTTCTTTCTTTTGGAATCCACAGCTACAGTCGACAACTTCCAAAGTTTTCTCCTCAAAGACAATAAATATTGGGTTGTATCTCTGCATTCTCTTCTTTACTGTTTATGTTTGAGAAGAAGACTTTTCTTTTGCATCTTTACCTCTTCTGAAAATAAATTGGTCTTCACTTAAACACCTTTCTTGTTTCCCTCTCCCGTTCCGATATTGTTTTCGTGAAAATTTTCAACGAATCGGAAATCACTCTGATCGACCGATAATATTCGCATTTATTTGCCCTCTCATTTCCGATGTTTATGCTATACACTAAATTGAACTTTCTTTTACGTTCAACTTTTATTGACAAATAACACTTATGTTCTGACATGTATTGTGTACGATAAAAGCCTTGTGTCCAAAAGCCTTGTGGAATGTTATTAAAACTGAAACTAACTACAAGGCAAAGAATAATCCAACTCACCTATCACCAGATATTTTAAATAATTATTTTACAAATGTTGTTGGAAATCTTGTCAATGCTTCAAAGATTCCTCAAAATAGTAATACTGACAGTAAATTAAAATTTTCCAGCCTAAAATCATTTTACTTAGAACCAGTGAATGAAAAAGAAATTTGTAATTTAATTACTGATTTGAAAAGCAGCAACTGCTGTGATATCTATGGGATGAGTTCAAACTTATTGAAAAATATATCTCACACTGTGTCACAGCCTCTTTCTGAATTAATTAATGAAATTTTTGAATCAGGTAACTATCCAAAAGAACTAAAGCATACTAAAATCATCCCAATATTTAAGAAAGGTGATATTAAGGATCCTTCTAACTATAGACCAATAGCAATTACACCAATTATTTCTAAAATCATAGAGAAGGCATTACTCTCAAGGTTAAATAACTACTTTGAATTTAATAATTTAATAAGCAAAACTCAATTTGGCTTCCTGAAAGGCAAAGGAACAATTGAATGCATAATGTCAATGGTTAGTGATGTCTATTTATCTTTAGAGAATAATGAGAGTATCATCCTTGCTCTCAGTGATTTATCTAAGGCATTTGATAGTGTATGTCACTCTAAGCTCCTGTCAAAATTATACTCCTATGGTGTAAGAGGTACTCCACTGCATATCATAGAGAGTTACCTCAAAGATAGATATCAATATGTGTCTGTGAATGATAAGTTATCTCCAAAAAGTCTGGTGAAGTATGGGGTTCCCCAAGGATCTGTCCTTGGACCATATCTATTCCTGATATATGTTAATGACCTGCATTACTCTTGTGCAGCCAAAATTTTTCAATTTGCCGATGATACTGCTATTCTCGCTAAAAGCAAAAAACAAGATAATATTGACTCAATCACTAAGGTAGAGAATAAAAAATTAACTAATTGGTTCAATGATAATCATCTCTTTGTAAATGAAAGCAAATACCAGTGTTTAAAAATCTCTCTTGCCAGGAATGCACAGAGCACCAATCAAACCCCCATAAAATACTTGGGTATTGTAATTGACCAAAGACTAAGCTGGTATGATCATATTAAGTATCTTGGAACCAAGTTAAGCAAAGCAACATACCTGATTGGCAAATTGACTTCAGCAGTAAACTTTAAGGTGTTGAGAATTGCGTATTTTGCCACTTTTCACTCAATTATGACGTATGGCATTCTTATATGGGGTAATTCCATACATTGGAAACACATATTCATTTTGCAAAAGAGGGTTATAAGAGTTATTGCAAAGATAGGAAGAAGGCAATCTTGTAGGCCTTTCTTTATGGAATGGGGTATATTAACAATGCCCTCAGCATATATATATGCTTGTGCACACTACATTCATTCGAATATAAGTAAGTACGAGCAACTAAGAGTAAATCACAACCACCAGACTAGAGGAAAGTTGCTCTTGAGAGCTCCATCTCACAGACTGAGCCTTACTGCCAGGAGCTTTGAGGTAATGGCTCTTAAAGTCTACAATATGCTACCTGCTGCTATAAAAGAGACAAAGGGCTCATGTTTTTCAAGTAAATTGAAAACGTTTTTAGTTAGTAAAACTTATTATTGTGTAAATGATTTTATCAATGAAAATAATTTGTAATGATATTACTATGTATTTTGAATTTAAA
>KZ309019.1:144121-209696 GCA_000376725.2 Ladona fulva
ATTACTACAGGTGTTAATTAAACTCACATGTGTTTGTTATTATGGACCAATAAAGTTATTATTATTATTATTAATAGATTCTGTAATTTCTACTATTCTTTAGGGAATATAATACTGCAATCTACGAGTATCTCTCTCTCTTCGTTTCACTCTATCTTATAACTTTCGTAGGTTTCTCATACACTCTTTTCTCTTTGTGGGCGTTTCTCCGCATTGGAGAGTTTTTCTGTGACACAAAATCACAGTATTTCTCCACAATACCATTCTTACTTCCATCTTTCATTTTTTTACTTCCACATAACTAGTGGAAACATGTATAAATTCAGGTTTAAATTATTACATCCTGCTATGCATTTGCATCAAGGGTTCAATAGAAGATGGAACTCTCTAGTCCCAATTTTGCCCAAAAAAAAGGTGTTTTTATAGTATTTTATAGTATTTTTTGTCGTAGAGAAATTGTTATGAAACAGTTATTAACAATAACTATTTTACTGTATTCTACCTTCTTTTGGAGCATCATTAGCACTTTCCTCTTTATTTAAATTTCACTCACTATAATTCACAGCTCATTAAAAGGATTTATATCAAACATATCATTTTTAGTTTTGATGGTATTTTACGGACTCCTGGGGATTTTTTGTTCGTTCATCTTCTTTTTTTCCTTTTCAACCTTATTCTGGCATTCGTATTCTCTCCGTATAGCAGTTACTCTAAATAAATCTACACACTTCTTCTAAATCATTGATAAGTACTTTAATCATTTCTGTTCCAAACTGCTGTAAATATTTCTTTATGTCCATTGAAGTAGCTTTTTTCTGTGTTTTATGCTGTTTTACTTAACATTGAACTTGGTCAAGTTGCATTTTGATATGGATTCTGCCATTCCTTTCTTGAATACAGTTAAACTTGGCCCTGAATGAATTCAAACAGCTTTCACAATGCCCCAAGTTGCTAATTCTGCTCCTTGCTAAGGCTTACTTTGCTCTTTTCATGGATCTTTCATCCCCTTTTCTCTAGCCTTTTTCGGCTGGTTTCATTCTTTTATTTTTCTGTGATTTTTTCCTCAGTTCGGGAATATTTATATGAATATTTTCCTTATCTCTTCGGTCAGTGATAAGGCTTTATTTGTCTCCCACGATTTCACTTACAAACGATTTCAGACAGCTTCTTAGGACACCCCCATTATTCATCGATTCTCTCTTCCCCTTTTTTCCTACCATATGCACCTTTTTCCTTTACCATCTAAATACATTTAAATTCATAAACTACATAAAATAAAATCCGTAAAGTAAATTGAATCTTTTCTATGCGATAAGATTCCAAACCACGAAGTACTTTTACAGGAAATAAATTTTCAATTGTTTGACGGAAGACAAGAAAACTGTAGACTTTTATTTTATTAAGTAAATCCAGGCGATGGTCAGGAAGATTGAGGGTGCAGATGATGAAATTTATTGCCGACAACTGTTTGAGAAATGAGGAGTTGAGTGAAGAATGGCAGCCATAAATTACCTCAAATGAAGAAGTGTGAGAACAGTTTGTAGAGCTTAAAAAAGGTACCGTCCTTGTACATCATACCTACTTTAGGCACCATACCGATAAAATTTTTATGCGTAATATAGCCATATTTACAATAAACATGTGACCAATACATTGACATAGAGTGCAAATGTCTACTTCACTGACTCTAATCTTCCTGGATTGATTAACCAACCTCCTGAAGCTTTACTCAACGGAATGCTCTCCTCAAGTTCTAAATGAAGAACGAATTCCCAGAGTTAAGAGGACTTTTTCATAATTAATGCTATTTAATTTCAACCCCGCGGAAAAACCGAGTAGAGAAAGCGTACGAATGTCTTTGAATTAATATTTCCTATTATTATTCCATTTCGGCCACAGTTTCTCAGTCAAAGTCGTCGCACAACTCTCTCTTAATTGTGGACTATTCAATTTTGATTTTTATTTCAACGGCATATACACACATTATTATGTTATGAAACCCTTTTTAAATCCAGTCATCCTCCATAATTTATTCTTATACTAGCTGAATTACCCGTTAATTCTCAACGGGGAAATGTTGAGTGATAAAGTACTGGTATGTACCACTGTTGATTGAAAAATTATTTACATGTGTGGGAAGATGGCAAATACCAGGTATATCCTCTTTAGAAGCCGTTAAGCCAAATAAATTCATGTATGTTTAAGTATGCAACACTACTTCAGCTCAACATTCAGTCTGTTAAATAAATAGCTTCTTCAATTAATACAACGTTCGTATAGTAATTTTTAAAATGTATTAGAAGATCACATCCAATATAGGATGACCATGACCACATATACTGTATAAAAAAATTCATATTAAAACTGACATGATAAACAAAATTATTTATATCACCTAATATTCAAGTATACAATCCTGTACTAATATCAGTGTTTTTGTTGATTTTTATTAAAACAGTTAGCTAAAATGAAAACAAACTAAGAATCTGAAGTTTCTAAGGATGTATAAAAAGCTCTATGTAATTACTTTGTCGACATTTATCATATTCATGTATGGACCATTCTGTTTCTGTGTTTTGTTCTTGTAATTCACGCATCCTTTCGACGTCCCACAGATTGAGATTTTTGCCGTAGATTTCCCCAATGCGGCGGTCATCTCATTTGCTTAATAGCACGAATCGGCCATTTTTAAGAGACACGGAGGGAACATTGACTGTACACTTTGTAAATTTTCTCAATTGAGCAAGAATTGTACTAATGGATAAAGTATACGTCTACGTGATAAGGCGCGACCAAGATGAGTTCCATTAATCCGCATTATTTATATTTCGGCAGCTTTTATAGTATCATTACTAAAAAAGACATGAACGGAAAGAACAAGGAAAGACAATTTTTAAGGAGTAAATAATCTCGAAATAATAGGTTTTTAATAAATATTTCCCTCTTTTTGTTCCATGAGAATAATGCATAATATTCTATTCGTCGAGATATGGAAAATAGGGTTAATTATGTATGTAAATAACTTTATTTGTAATTCTGCTTATTTCACGCTCCTTTTCTTAGGATCGCATCAGCAGAGTTTATTTTATCATTTTATTTTTTAAGTTAAGTTTAATTTATCATTTTATCTTTCGGATATTTATTCTATAACCTTATAATATTACTACAGGCGCTCATAAATGTTGTAACTTTTCAATTATTTCTTAATCGAATTATCTTTCAGCGATTAAATTACGTTCATTTATAACAAAGAATGTGTAAGAAGAGAATATAAACTGAAAAATGTATCTTAAAGAGCGGACCTTCAGGTCACATTTTTCTTTTAAACGAAAAACTGATATTTACGGTATCCGATCTTTTTTCTATAAAATTCGGAACATTCTTGTTGGAAACTGACTGACATTCTTATTTTAGGGAAAGAATTTGATATATTTATCTGCTTCCTATAATATTCGGGAAAGAAATCGGCGTTAGCCATGGAATTCTAATTTCGTTAAATATCACCGAATTTAGCGGATAAGTTAAGAATTACTTGCGAATTCTTCATTGGAAAAGCATTCAGTAACGTTTATTTGTAAAAATGTCCTGCCGAAGAAATTCTCCGAAAAGGATTTTCTAATCTCTTTTTCATTATTCAAAAGAAATTGTGATATTAAGTTAGTTATCCTTTCAGTGATTTTATAAAAGCATTGAGAGTGTCTATAGGGTAAGTCCGGGAGAGATGCTCCACTTAACATATTACACTTACAAATTACATTTACATACCGTTTATAAATGTTACTATTATTACATTAACAAAGGAGTTCACGTCTTTATTTTTGTGTTAATAGGTTAAAAATATATTCCTTCATATATGAAAACTACAGGCTGCAGACTAAACATGAATGTTGTATGTATAAGTCTGCATGTTGCAGAAGATAAATACTCGTATCTATGGAACTCAAATTGACGGGTTACGTTAACAAGGAATTCGTAATACATTTCTTAGTATTCCCTTATTTACTCATTGCTGCGGTACATATTTCATTCTTCTACTATGCCTTAATTTCATTGGTTCCAACTTTTGAACCTCGAAGTCTTTAGCTTACAGGCCAAACATATCGTCCAAATATCTTCTAAGCGAAGTAATACCTCACAAAACTTTATAAAATTACACCCAATATTATCTCTCCTTTCTTTCAGATGAATTCAGAAAAGAAAAGGTAGTAGAAGTATATGAAGAACTACCGGAGTAACCGAATTTTGGAAAGACTGAGATTAGAACAGTTTTAACGTGCTTATTTACTTGTTGTCTAAAAAAAGAAGTTAATAATAATGATAATCGTCTTCATTTGGGCGAGATCGAGACTAAAAGTCTCCACTTCCATCAAACCCATCTTCATATTTTGTACAGTTATTAATTGAAGAGGAAAGAAGAATAAAATGGAATGTGGGAATAACAAAACCTAAGAGATTCTTAGGAAAAATCATCCTCCTACTAAGAAGGGGGGGTGTGAAAAATCTGCGCAAACCTACTGATAGTAATAGCTAAAAGATACGAAGGAACATTACAAGAACAAAATTCATATAATACATACATAGAATGTCAACAAATAAATTATGTATAATTATAAAGCGGTAATTTAAAAATAAAATAAACTTTACATGTTAATACATTCAGGCATAAATATATATACATGACACACATTTATATAAAATTACATACAAATGTATGTACAAAGTCGGAGATTAAATAATTCGTATATACAGATAAACACATAAACTGTAAATACATAAATGAATACATAGCCATACATCGTCGTGCGTAAATATTTTGGACAGTTGCGTATTTGGAGGTACTTAGTGAATTTAGGAGTAATTTAATTCGGAATAATGCATTACTCTAAGAACATATGTAAGTCATATAAGGGTTAGATTTCCAAAGGTCGGAACCGAGCAATAATTACCCTTTCGCACAAATAGGGAAACATGGAAGATCTGAAGAATAGCCGCTCTGTAAGCTTCCTCTCTGTTATTTATAGAACGTTGATGAAGATAACAGCTGCACGCCTGAAGGCAATTCTGCTTAGCATAGAGAACAAGCAAAATTCTGTAAGGGCTACAACCCTGTGGAGGACTACATTCACGAACTTCAAGAAGTATCTTCGAAACAAATGGATTCTTCACCCCGCTAATGCTACATCTACTCCAGCTTTTACATACTTCATCTGTTTGGTCGCTGATATTATTTTCAAAAGGAGGACAGAAAAGGATACTAGTGATTTTAGGACTTCTGAAACTGCGAGGAAGAACTAGTTGCTTCAAGAATTAATTTTATCCGTCCACCTTATAGAAAGTAATTCATCAGGGAAGTAGAGTCATGGTGCATTTACAACACGTAGGATGGTGGATTGTATATATGTAGATGAAATTGTTGTTTTCCTCTGATATTCTCATCTTCGGCGCAAATAATGTAGATATTTTGTCTTTTAGGGCTTCATCGAGAAACTACAATGAAAAATTAGTTCTGAGCCCCGGAGGTGATGTGTTTGATCAAAAAAAAACCCAAAATAAATTGCAGCAAAATGATTTTTAAATCATTTTTCCGCATTTCCCGAAAGGGCTTCGGATATTATTAGCCGAAGTGATTACGTAAATTGCGAAGTTTTCTCCAAAATTATCCTGGATTCGGTTACAGGCGATCAGAAAGTTCTGGCCCAGGTAAACGCGCAGTTCGCAGGGTTTTGAGACACCTTTCGAGATGATTGATGAATTTCTCGCCTGATACCTATGGAAGGTGTGCTTTAGCTCAGCAGACGGTATGAACATCTTCCAAATTGATCCTGGGTTCGACGCCAGTAGAAGTATAAACATTCTTCAATAATATATGGGGCGAATGGTCGATTAATAAACGAAAAGGAAAGGTTTCGCATCTATACTGATCGACATTGGCCCTCCTTCTATACGTTATTGGGCTAAAGAGGAAACATGTGGTCCTATATTGAGGCCCCAACAAATGACAGTTTGGGATTCCATGAGACGGCATGGTTTCTGGTTCTTGTCATGGATGTTCTAGGACCCTAATAGGGCACGTATCTTTGGACAAAATTTTGCGACCCAACATTTTGGACTCCAATGTTGCGACCCTTTCGGTTTCTACTATCGTGTCGAACGCCCTTCAGAAGAGCGATTAATAATATGCTTTTCTGAGCTCCAGCAATAGAAAATTGGATTTGTAGAATAATTAGTGGAATACATAATTAAGTAATGATAGTAATGCAATTATAATAATATTGTAAATGGTACAGTATAAATTATATTCATATACACATCCTTTCCAAATACTCTGAAACACGTAGAAGTTACCACAAGTATCGAATTGCTAGTTGTTACTATTTTACCTCCAAAATATTTCACTATAGGACTTCCCTCTGCCCTACAGTTCCTTCGAATCAGAGAGTTGAACTCTTCTTCTCATGGGATTAACAACTCCTTCCCATTTCACTGTCCAGACACCGGCTCTCTTGTGAAACAGATGAACTGCTATTCTCGCCGCACGTTTCATGTTTCTCATTTACCATCTCTTTTATGTGCCCATTTACTGCTTCGCATTATAAAATGCATCTTCAAATCAACGTTGAACAAAGTCAGATACCTTTTGAAATGCTTTTGCACTTGAAATGCGAGGGATCCTCTCTCTTAAATCATTAGTCCCAAGAATTTTGCTTGACTATTGAGATATAAGGAATAATGTAATGGTTAGAATCTCTATTAGCTTTGGTAAGAGTATACTTATAGATTTTTGAAACAATTTCAAAAATCATGTTTTAGCTGCACTCAATTGTAGTTCTTTGCTTCTTTTGAGTATTTTGCTTTACTTCGTCACAACCATTACTTATCGGATAAATAAATGAGACAGTCGCACTTCGTATTTTCCACACGATTCTTGATACTTAACCGGTTTCGGCCTTACAACCATCATTGGTACCTGATGATGCCGTAATACCGAAACCGATCAAATAAAAATCGTGTGGAAAATATGAAGCACAGCTGTCTCATTTATTCATATGTCGTTTCACGAAATCCGATCCTCTCATTTCGGTTATATGCACTTATCGTAGCAACATGTAAGTTAATATATTTTAAGAATATGTAGGAATACTATTTTTGCATATTTGAATCGAGTTTGAGATTAAGCACTTCATAATTTAAATGACATTATCATTTATGGTTTTCCTTTACAACATACAATTAAGACATATATTCGTGTATTTTTTGGCAGTTTTGCTCGCTTTCAATTTCAACTTTAAATTACTTCAGAACTACAATTGTTAATATACGGTTAAATAAGATCTTTTGGATCATCTCCATAAATCCTCATCTCGAAGTCACCGTTTATATTACAATTTTTTTGGCCACGCCAAATTTCGGGTCCAGATTAAGGAAACCACAAAAGTACTTCTGGAATTGACTTTTTTCGATCTCAGTTCAGTTTGCATACACTAAATTACGAAATATACATTACTTGCTCACCAACTGAAATATTAAAGTTCTGACCTTCTCCTACTAAAGGAAACCATTGGAACTTCTCCAAAGTCGTTTCCCAAAGATTTTCTAAAGTAACCTTCGTCCGATTTCCTGCGGTTTTACTTCAAATTGTGAGTCCAAGAAAAGGAGCATATTTCATACTTCAGTGGTCTTTTTCAGCATTAAGGCTCCTTCCGAAAGGTAGAGAACAGGTCGAAGAATGAGTCGCATAAAAAAGGCGTTGATTCATGGCCGACACAGGTGTAAGGAAGTGGACAAAACAGTTGACGGAAGAAAGTTTTTTGGCGCAAGCAAACACGAGTGAGCAATCCCCATCGGGCCAAAGTGCATAACTCTTCCGAATTTCCTTTTTCCTTATTCCCTGAGAAATGTTTTGAGTCCGGTCAATTTCGTGTTGGACCTTTCCCAGTTAAATAAAATATTTTGCCTGCAAATTATGTAACTGTTCTGTTAATTTGTGTTCAATGGATGATTTCTTATTATTCCCAACCTATTATCTCATTTGTTGATTTTTTATATTCACGACCGCGTATTAATAATAAAATATTTGATTGGTTTATTCAGTTTATGTATGAATACCGTTCCTTAGGCTTACAAAATATATTTTTTATTGCTGTTTATTTTTATATCTGTTCTAACGAGGTTGGCCGTAGTTCCTTCGCTATCAAGTTTTTCTGTAATTTATTTATCAATTGTGCCATTGATGAAGATACTCTTGCATCAAAGATAGTTGCGAAAAAATGTATTCCATAGAACTTGCTTATTCCCTAGCTTCTGTAATTAAATTTTTTCTTTAAATAATTCATTCCTGTTTTTTCTGATCGTAGATCCACATTATATCATAGCCACTATGACGAATTTTATTCAGCTCCACATTATTGTTATTGTACATACATGAAAATATTCCATCGTGATTTATTCACTTGTGTGAATTCTAAGAATATTTTATAATAATGATAAAACGTCTTGAATTAAGGGCGAGATTGAGATTTATTAGTCTCTTCTTACATGTAACCCTTAGTCATTACAGATAAAAAGTAAGGGCTATTGGGAGTTAAACTAAAGAAAATCAACAAAAAAAGGAACTATTAAGTGAGTTTAATAAAACCTAAGTCAGCACATAGGAAAAAGTTAAAACCATTCAGAAAAACACCCACGTGAGGGGGGACGTGAAAAGTCTGCAAAACATACTGACAGTAGTTTATAAAAATTTAAAAGAAGAAGGGAAAATAAGTAAAAGAAAAGAGTAATCATTAATGCTGGAAAAATAGACAAAAATGTATAATTCTTACAAATAATTCAGATAAGAACAGATGTAGGATTACGTTGGAAAAAGTAGGCATTAAAATATAATAAAACAGAACATTACAAAGGATGAGAATATATTGAATAAAGATGAAACATTACAACTGAAAAAAAGAAATTAAGAAAATAACCCAAACATTTCAAATCAATATACCAGTAGTAACGTCAACTTCTCAATGGAAATTAATAAAAACATACAGGAGATAGCGCAATGAGCACAATAATTACAGTAAAATGAAATAAACACAAAAACTAATGGTAATGTCAACTTTTCAATCAAAATAGATAAAACATGAAGAAAATAGCGCAAAGAAAATTTTATCGCATGATACAAGTTAGTTTGTAATCTTTTCACAACGATTTAGAGTTTTAATTTGCTTGTGATGATGAAAAAGTTTCGATTTTTAATAGTAATAGTATATATATAATTATTATCGGTTTAAGTACTCGGTACTTGATAGCTGAACCTGAATGCCGAATGTACACGTATAAAAGATACTCGACTCCATTAATTTCTTTTGATCGGATTTGGAAAACTCGCCATTCCGATAAACAGTGCTCACCTTCGTCCTTCCACATTCGAGAACAAGTGAGCGTCACTGTCTGTTACCACGGAAGACGAGTGGGATTATAATAAGAGAGTGGAAGCAAAGATAAAAATCCTTTCAGAGCGCCTTCATTTCCATCTTTCCTTCGCGAAACGTTTCTGGAAAAAGCTGCTTTTGTTCCGCGAGATCGCTAGATACGTTATCTCTTTCTTTTCAGAGGAATATTAGTCTCAAGAGGGACTTTGGTTGGAATGGCACGGAAATATGTCGTCGGAATTCATGCGTAATGTAGGCGAATATTTTAGATGTTCGATATGAATCAACCGTAATTGCGTTCCTAAGGGTGAGAAGATGAGGAGGATGCATTAAGAATAGTCGAGTCTAGTATTTGCTAAATTGCACGTCTTTGTATGTACTTAACTACTTAGATGAAGATTTCAAATAATATTCCGTTATACTGCTTTGAATTAACCACAAAAAAATTATGCACATGATTATACACGCATATCTGTATTTGAACATCTCTATTTAAATATATATTTGAACTAATAGACGAAAAATTGCAATCAAACCTTAAAATTATAAAAGCACTACCACGCCGTTAAATTAGAGAAGTTAGTGATGAAAAATAACAGTTGCGAAAGAAGTTAATCGAAATGAAGGAAATCGAAGGCTTGAAATCAATCAATAAAAATCGATCATTAAAATAATTTCATAATTTTTAAAAAACATTTATTAAATGAAGAGAATTACATCATGTGAAGTAAATTTATTTTTCCATTTCGGAAAAGGTGCTTTCTTTATTTATTTTTATTTCTTTACGATTACGTCAACCTCTTGGAAAACTTCTAACTATGGGATGTTTATCTCTTATACGAGGTTCATTTCATTTCGTTATCTTTTCCTTCCCATTTTTCCATATTCTGATTCTATTAGTTTTGCCTTCATTTTGTATTCCCACCTATATTTTCTTGAGGACTTATTTTCCCTTCCTCAAGTTGAATTTTGGAATAATAAAAATTGATACCTATGGAATTTTTACAGACATACGGAATTAATAATAGGTAATTTGCTAAAACGAATTTTGAACGCACCTGAACTGAATCGTAATCATGGAATCAAAACACGACGTTGTTTACCACTAAACTTCTTCCGTATATTTCAAAATTTGATCGATAAAATAAGGTTAATATGATTTCTGATATAGAGTCAATTGCCGTATCTCATTAGGCATAATGGACCTCTCCTCAAATCTTTGACAAATTATCCATTATCCGATGGAGTTTTTTCTCCAAGTAATCGCTTTGCAGTTGGACGTAGACGAGTGAGAGAAATCTGCACTTAGGATCACGTGATCGAATGCCTCGGAGGAGATGAAATGTGAGGGCGCTGCAAACAGTTTATGAAATCGTCCATCATCCTCACTCTGAGCTGAATTCTTTCGATGAGTTTGGGAGACATTCTCTTGTCTGGAAGGCGTCGCTATGACAAATATACGAGCTCCAATTGAAAGGAAATGCGTTCTTTATTTATCGTCGAGTTCCTTTCAAGTTCCCCGGAGTGGAAGAATTTCATCAGAAAAGAATCCATTCGTTATACTTTCCTTAGGGGCGGATTGCTTTCTTTTTACGCTATTTGTTTTGATTGTATATTTTTTACTGGCATGTTATACATCGGATGTATCGAAGAGGGTAAATGCTGCCCTGAAATAAATATCCTCCCAGGCACCTGAAATTATAGCTCGATTTTTCAGAAATTTCGTTCCATTAGATTCATTATAGTTTTATCTTCTGTGAAGTCTAAATGTACAGCTCTAGATTTCCACAGAATTGGATTCATACACAACCAGAAACTTCCCGTAAACTCAAATTTGTGTGCTGAGTATCCGAGTAGTAAATAATCCCCTGTAACATAATGAACGGAAAACTAATTTAGCGTATGTTTGTAATTCACAACTGAGACAATTACAATATATACCCATATTCAGAATTACCAAGTGTCATAAATTAGTGAGTCGTTTTTTCCTCAGTGAATGTGTATAAATTTTAAATGGACCAAATACTAAAAGAACATTAACAGGTTCGAGATATGTTTTTCGGTGAATATTTCAATGATATTTCACAATACTATCTTAATTTGTAATACTTTTGAGTATCGACATAAAACATTAAACAACTACAACTGTAAATAACGTGAATTTCGCATTCCCGATCGCATTCATAATGAGAGGACGAAATGGAATTCGCAAGGCGCGTATTTACTACTGTGATTTGTTAAACAGAGATAATAAAATTGATATTTTGAATGGAATTGTTAATTATAGAGTTTTGCAAGGCAAAGAACGGAGATTTTGGTAATACAATACTGCTTCTGACAGCAATCCATAAAATATTTGTTTCAATCGTGTTCGGGTCAAATAATTATTTTGCTCAAAATTCGTTGATTTTGTAAAGAATGAAAATTAATGGATACATGGATCTAAGAGATGGTATAGCGGCAGCTTGAATATGACGGAAATCATTAATTGCGTTTCATTTTAGGAAAGGAGAAATATTTTTAATGTGGAAGGAATATTTATTTAATAAAGGAGGGGATAATAGCCTCCATAAGTGTCCATCTATCCGTATGACTACACCGTTTCTTAAATGGACCCCCGGAGCACACCGTGTTCTACCGTAGCCCAAGGAATTGAAGGAGAGATCATTTTGTCAGGTTGCTTAAAGGTCAGAGCCCGGAAAGTAAGAAAATCTGGTTCAATTCCCGGCCATGGCAAACTTTTCCTCTTTGATTTCTGCATATAAAATCAAGAATATGAACCGTGCATTTTTCGTTGCTTAACTATGAAGTTGCTTATGAACTTACTTAGTAAGTATAATTTCATATAATAATCAGAAGTATGATCTCAAGCGGTTCTTCCTGTTGGTAGGAGAATGTTTCATTTAAAACTTGTTGCATTTATTTTGATTTGCCGCTGCTGCCATAACTTGATGAATAAATTACATTCCAATCATACCTTGATGACATGAAATATATTCCATTCGTTTCTCATCAGAGTAAACTATATTTTCATTTGTTACTTTTTCCTCAGAATTTCTCACGGCTGTGAAGATACATAAACTACTGAGGTCTGAGTGATAATGATATTCGCCTTGATCATCCGATGTGAATCTTATGAAGTGTTATTCTTTGTGCTGCACTCGGTGATCAAAGGAAGGACAAACTACTTCTCTCCTCAACTTGCCTCACACCATTTCCAATGGCTAATGGATTAAGGAATCAACCTGTTTTTGGACTGACTTATTTACTGATGCAATTTTGAGGTTTGGTGCACCTTAATTGATAACTCAGTGTGCGAATGAATAGAAAATCGAAAAACAAACGAAACAATGCGTACCTCAGAAATAAACATTTGCCCGAATACTGCATTCTTCAACTCAAAAGGGTACGCTAGTGCATCTTATCGAACTGCATTATATTTGAATAATTCTCATCCTCAGATTCAAATACGATTTAACCTGATTAAAAGAGATCTTCCCTTATTCCCTTTGCGAATACATATCGTCTCGAATTCAACGCGGCTAGTTTATCTGCAACGACATCATTAAGTGAAAGGAGTAAGACAAAACTTATACTCGTTACCACAGGATACATAACGAGTATAAGTTTTGTCTTATTCCTTTCATTATGAATAGCCTCCATAAAGTCGAGGCCGAAGTAGAGGATTTTAACATTATTAAAATTTCTTTTATTTTCTTTGTGCATTTCAAATATAAATCCACTGCAATTTAGGCAATGAAACCCTCAAAGAAACTGATGAAATCAAAGTTTGAAAAGGACTGGTCATTGCATTCCAGTGCTTTCTTTTGCCTCTTCTTTTCCTTTCGTGTGCTGTAATTAGAGCTCTTTATAGGGGTGGTATAGATATCATATGAAATCCTAGAAATAACTTAAATAGTATCAAGAAATATTAAATACAATAGTTTATCGAGATATACATCAATAGTGCTACTGTTAGCTCTCTAATGATTGATACATCCAAGTTTCTCGTTGGCTGTCTTCATTGGTCCAAGTCGAACGTGTATTTTGAAGGTCATAAAGGAAAGGAAATGAAGTGACAGCAGATAAGATGCGAAAGTTGGTTAATTTTTTGGGAAATTGTTCGTGTTTTTTTACTAAATGCGATCTGTGATTTTAATGTAACTAGGAAAGTACTCTTTATTTTCTCTGTATAGCGGGCTTCCCAAATGGCGAGGTATCTGTTGGATGAGGACCTAGGGGGTTCCTTGAAAAAGTTAAAGGTAGGAAACTGTTTCATTCCTTTAGCCCTGTCTACTCCCCTTCCCTTCTCCCCTGCTTATTATTTCCTCTTCCTACCACTAAATATGTGATTCTTTCTCGTGTCTTGTACCTGATGATGATGTTATGCGTCGAAACTTCTCGAGCGAGGTCGTGTGTATAAAATCCAGTGGTAACGTGCATAAGTTATTCATATTCCTCTTTCATCAGAAAAGTATTGTTTTTAAAATATCGCCTGCTACTATATCTGTAGGTTGAAACAGAGATGAGCTTCCAAGAGCGAGTCTGTCTTTGGCGTAGGGTCCCGTGCTCGATTCCTGGTGGAAATCCACTTTCCCTTGTCTGTGAATACCGTTAGAAAGGGCATCCGGCAATGAAGATTTAACCCAATTCACCAAATATATGCCGACCAAGTGCCATAATCTTCAACAATTACCCATGAAAGGGAAGTTGGCGTAAGAAGAGGAAAACTACTGTTTGCTTAGATTATCTCATTGTGATAAGGCCCCTGGAAAACCATAGGGAGACAGAAAATTGTAGTTAATAAATGTTGATATTTAATTATTCTTACATTAGTCGTGTTAGCAACACATTAGGACTATTACTTGTTGGCACTCCCCGTCAGCCGCGCCTGGCTACAAATTTTGACGATTAATGTGAAGGATTTATTTAAAACCATACTAATTAAGACAGTGGAAGCCAAGACAGTACGTCGTCCAATACGGTTGAGAACCCCTGCTATAGGTAAACTGGCACTGTAAACTGGAAGTCTTATTTTTAAAATTTTCAGCAGAGCTGTATAGTTTACTATCAGTCAATAATAATTAATTTAAAGTACAATAGATAGGGTATTGCAAAATTTCTAAAAATGTCGAAAACAGTAAAGTTCTTTTGGTCAAAAAATTGACGAACGTTTGTTTTTCTCTTCTGTTTCCTTAAAATGTCACCAAGTTTTTATTGATAACAACTAAGTGAAAGCAAAGAGCGATTCATGTGCGCTATTGCGGGAGAGGTTGTTTTGGAGAAGATTATATGATAATGAAGTTGAGGTTCTTAAGGATTCTTCGTCTCATTTTCGATAAGAGTCTGAAAGAGAAAGGTTTAAAGGAAGACACCGCTGAAGATGATTACGTGTGGCGTGAAGATCACAAAGAGAAGGGAAATACCACGTCATTCATAAGTCAGACCGTGGTTGTGTGAGGAACTGCTGCGAGGAGCGGAGGTTTAGTAGGTGTCCGATAAGAAGGGCATTAAAGAGTTACGCAAGTAGTGACTGCTTGGCCAAGAGGATAGAAATTGAATACATTTTGGCTCACTTTCCTTTATCTACAATGAATCTGCATTTTGTTTTGCGCTATGATGTTTATTTCGATCAAGTAAGTACTTAATATATTAATCATGAAATTCCACCGAGTATCGCTTGATTCATTTTAAGTATGTACTTAAATCAAAACGCAAATGACGGTTGACGCAGTGGAAGACAAAGCTTAGTAAAAATATTCCTTCCAAAATATTTGAAGGAAAGAATTATATTATGATTCTTAGTTTATCTGTAAATATCGCGGAGTAATACGGCGTTAGACGCTCCACATATTTTCGAAGAAATGTAATATAAAATATATTACAATATAACGCACTCAAGTTTTTCACGATTGCTTAAAAATCAATTATAATAAGCATGTGTACTATATGATATCCTATTTTTTTTCTTCGCAAAAACATTGCGGAATGGTAGGAAATGTTTGAAAACTTCTTCAAGTATTTTGTGCCATTCCGTTTTTCTCCGATTCAGAGATAAATATTTACAAATATTTGTCCTTTACCTAAATGTGGAAACTTAGATTTATGATCCTTTCACCCGCGAAATTCTGGGTCTTTAATTCTACTTTTCAATTCTTTCATGGAAGGCTTTCCGGTGACAGTTTTATATACATTCCCTTTTTGTCTTACGTCTTGTTTCCCCAACTCTTTGATCATAGTAGTGACGCTATCAGTCTTCCAGTATTTTCCCAAAACGAACGTTGCTGCTCCGTTTATTTTCTTGTCTGTCCGTCAGCCCTTTCTGATGCGGACCCAGACGATGTCTCCAGCATAGGCCTAACAAGCATTAAACATTTCCTTTCTTTAACTTCTCTTCTGCATTTTCTTAAATTTCAAATTATGAAGTTTAGAATCCCGTTTTCTTTGCAAGTTACATTCTCGATGTGACTAGCCCATTTTAAGTTGGTACTAAAGGTGATTCCTATGTTTCGAATGCTCTTATCTGTTGATACGGATCAGCCTCCTATTTTATAGTCTAATTAAAATTTGTTGAAGTTGATTAACTTGCATTTACTTGCATTGCATTTTAATTTATTCTCAATTATCTGAAATGCCCATTGATTCTGAACGGGGAAAAAGAGATGGGATTAAATATAGTATTCCTATAGGATAAATATGTAGAGATAAATTTAGAAACGAAAAAAATATTTAGAAGCTCCATCATTTTGAAATCCCGTTGCCAAAAATGAGCTGATTAATAAAACACTCCGAAATGGTCGTATGTGTGTCCCTGCGATTCGTCAATACAAATCATTCGCAACTGTAAATTCTAACATATCAGAAAATCTTCTTTCTCTTCATATTGCCTTGCCATTGCTTCGAAATGGGCCTAAATATACAATGCATTCTTATAGGAAAGTACGTGTGCTCGGAATCAACAATCACATTTATCGTCAGGAGGTTGTTTACAACCTCAACATTTCACAAAATATTCATATATTTAATCTAAATTCTCGTGACTTCGAAATAAAAGCGATATTCCACGACCACAATAAAAATGTATATACAATTTCCCTTCTTTTGGTACTAATTTCGATTTCATCCGACTATTCCTTCCAATATAATTTTGCAAAAGAAATAAAGTATGTGACTGATACAATTGAAATTTACATGTATATGTTATGGAATTCTATCTGAACGATCTTGGTTCGAACCCAGCAAAGTTATCGAATAAAAAGGTGACAGTACAAGAGACGTATGTTGAAGAATTTAATGAAGCTCTGCTAGCGGAAATTGATATAAAAGAATACTGATAGAAGTTAAACCATTAAATATCGATAATTATCTCTATGATACAATTATTCCATCGTATCATTAAAGTATTGTGTTTTATTGTCATCATTACGAGATTATGCACACAAAGCATCATTCCATCGTTGCACCCCCTGCCATACGCCACTTATGGTTTTCCTTTCACGTTACTGCGCTTCCAGCGAGGCAACTCGTTATCACACAGGTCATGAAATTTAGCTGACGAAAGAGAAGAAAATGGTGGCACTCTGCTTCTTTTCTATTTCACTCACCCAACTGTTGGCTCCTCTCCTTAAAAAGACAACTGACACTCGGCGTCCGACACAATGAATTCTTTGAGTGACGGTTTGTCCCAAAACAAAATAACATCGACTGCGGTCGCTGCGCAGATGGCGTGAAATTGTCGGGGTGCAGAAATGCCGCAGGAAAGGAAAGCGGTGTGATTGTCTCCCCTTCTCACCTGAATCCGCACTTCATTACCGTCTCTCACAATCTACAATTCACGTAGATTTAGGGAGAATATCACGCAGATGAAATTTCGATTTTCAGACTTTTTGCTCCGAGGTGCTCGGTATTGATAATATTTAGAATATTTGCTATGAATTCTTTGATTTCATCCTGACAGCACCAAGCTATCTATACAGTATATGTTTTGCGAAGTGTGCGTCAGTCTGTCCGCCCATCTTAAAAACGCTTATATTTAGAGACACAGGGTAAACTGCGTTGGATCTCTATATGCTACGAACCCTGGAAAAACATATTTTTATCCATGGAAAGATCCTTAGTCGAAAATGTGTTTCCCTAAAATTGCACGCGATATTTCATTTTTGAGAAGGCTTTCTTTCTTCATAAATAAATATAACTAAATTTTTAATTGTTTCTATCAATCTTTCTTTATTCGAAGGCTGAATTTGCAATTAGTCTTGTTCTTACTGCGTTTTCACGTTTAAATTTCGATTTTTTTAATAATTAGCCATTTATTTCGAAATTTATCGGGAATTTCTCGTTTTTTCTTTATTTACCAAGGCAACTGTCGTTGTTTTTCTCAGATTAATTTCCTAATCTTACGAATCTAATCGGAATCTTGCTAATGTTTTACAAAAAATAGAAAGAAGGGGTGATAGAATAACGTTCTTTTCTGTACAGTTTCTGCAATCGTTTGTAATTAGCAAACGTTATTTAGAGCAACGTAAATATTTATAAATAAATTTTCAGTTGGAGAGAGTAAAAAATTTTGCTATTTCCACAAATTACCAGCCTTTAATAAATGTTAGGCATCGGTACTCTATTTTGGGCTAGTGCACTAATCAGAAAAACTGTTGAAAGATTTACTACAGAATGAAATTCCTTCTACAACATATCGGATTCCGCTGTGGACAATAAATGATAGTATCATTTATATCACTTCATAATTTACAGTGTTCTGATATTTCTTTTCGTTCTCTTGCCAATTTCTAATTCCCTTTATCGGTTCGATTAGTATTATATAAAAGCAAATTTTACTTTTACGAACAAATCAGTCTCGGAGACATATTTTTTTTCCAAATAGATCATTTGCAAGCAGAACTTTCCGAAGTTAACGCATAAGAAATATTAAGTTCAACTTCTACTTCAAAACAATCTTCAATTTAGGTGGATTTTATTCAGGGAGAATTGATTTCGTGAGTGAACCAATCCTCAGTCGAACGTAGAAGAGGTAGGTTCAGCTGTTGTCCAATCATTCTTTGATGCCCTTAATGGAGGACTCTAGAGGTAACTTTTGACTCCACCAGAATTCCCCGCTCTTTATACACATAAACATTCCTCTTTTTGGGTAAAACTCTTGTCTGAGATTTGTTGGTAAAAGGATGAAAGGTAGCTTTGCATATTAAGGTGTTCGCATAGGAATATTCCCAAGAAGAACCGACATGAAACATGTCTGACAAGACCGGGACCCTAATTTGGATCTTCCACTTTCCGGGTGACTGCTCCAGCCAATTGAGCTATTGTGCCGGAACAATTAGACATGCCGTTCAGGAGACTTCCTTGGCACACACCTTTATATTCAGTGTTACTTTCAAATGTTTTCTTGTGTTCACCTTAAATCCTCTATGAAATCTATGAGGTGCTGAGTACGTTCCAGTTTAGTCAGACAAACCACTCGCTTTTCCCCATAAGATCTCCCGAACGCCATGTCTAATTGTTCTGTTACGATAGCTAAATTGGCCAGAGCAGTCACCCGGAAAGTGATCCGTGCTCGAGTACCGGTCCTGTCAGACGTTTTCATGTCAATTTCTCCTTGTTTTTCGTAATAAAGTTAGCGGATAGCATCAGCTATTTTCTAAGAAATTATAATTTCATCAGACTGTAATTACCTTGATTTCTATGTTGATTTCTAAGTTTCTCGATCTAATAATCTCCATCACCAGTCTTTTTATCTATTATCAAATGCAATAGGAACGAATATTACGATTTCTTATCGATATACAAACCAAACTTTTTCTTTTTGAAATATTTTTAATTCTTTTCCGTCCGAAATAAATTTTGGATGCTGTGTGAAAGATGCAAAAGGAATCGCATTTTTCTCCCCTGGGATTTTTCGAATAATCTTCAACTAGGTCAAAACTCCTTGAAAATAAAAGGCTAGTGCTGCTATATAGGAATGTATTCCAGACTCGGTTCTACCCCCAAGTCTTGGAGTGTCGGTGAAGACTAAATGCTTGCTTTGGGTATTGCTACGCTAGAAAATCCCCCGTTCGGCTACAAATAAAACTTCACCCACTCTTCGGAAACTTTTTCAATATAATCCCGGTCGACGCTGAGCCGAATCCGGGATTTTTACGTCTGCGATTCTTTTGTTTATTTCTGCCACGTTATTTTCGTCAAATCATCTATTGCTTTCCAGGCTGCCCATATTAGATCCAATGACAGGTCTTTTCTAATCCTCTTTCAAATGTTTTTGTTGATCAGTATTAAGTTTCTCTCGGAATTGGTTTGTTTTCAACTCTCTTCGTACTAACTTCTACACAGTTTGACAAAAACTAATACGTACCCGGCTGCGAGAGTGTGGCAGGAGGTGCAGTCACGCACCTGTGGAGAAAACGAGTTTTGCCAATGGTTTCTCATCGCGTTTCGAGCGAATGTAACGGTGGCGTAGAAATGGAATCAGGAGCCTAAAACTGAAGCGCAAGAGATAAGATGTTTACATTTAAAAACTAAGGAAAGGGATTTTACAGCTATAGTCGTGAATTTTGAGCTTAAAGTAAGTTGGCAAACTTCCTTAACCTTACGAGAAATTGACCCTAGAGTCGGGGTTACCAACTCTTTTGGTTCCCGTAACCTTTTGGCTTTATGTACCCACATCCGGTACCCCTTAATGTTATTCATGAAAAGTTACATATTGAAACGCAGGGCAACCAACAAACGGTACCATTATGGAACAACATAGGAAATTAGCTTACGAATATGATTTTGAAATACTTCAATAAAACAGCATAATTATTAACTAACTATTCCTTTGTCTCCCTGGAAAGGTTCCCTACCCCCTGTTGGAGGTTGGAGGTACCCTGCTTTGCAAACCCCCGCCCCATTCCTAAGCTGGGTGAAATACGACAAAGTTTATTTCGTTTTTACGCCAAAGGTGCAGTTTTTACTTTTTTTATCGCACGTGATCATTAAATAACCATTGAGGAGGATTTACTTCCAAAGCAAACATAAGTGCAAATAAGAGGTCGTTCTAGAGTTATGCCTAAGATGGGTGATTGATTGAAATATGAAAATTGGTATCTATTAATAATCTAAATGTATACGATATATATTTTAGATATTTTCATGGATACGGTAATTTATACTTTTATTCATTTTCTTTCTTCGTGTCATATCCACAAGTAAAGTATCATCTTCATGGCGATTAGTTACGGAATCGACGAGAGAGGTGCTTTGATTCAGTGATTACATTTATTCAGATCTTTCGACAACGCAAATGGAAAATCAGTCTTCAGTCACGTTTTTAATTAAAGCGCTGGCATCGGTGCGTGATTTTGAAATGACAAAATTAACTGTCGAATTCATAATTTGCCCGATGGGAGGGAAATATTTGATTTCAATTAAAATGTATAATTGTATAAATATAACAGACGCCTAATAGTATTTATAAGCAGTTTAGAGTAATTAGAATCCAATTTTATTATTCTCATTAAAATTTCTTTTGTGCTTCACAATCAATCGATTGCAAAGTGTCTGATGAGCCGATCTGCTGAGATGGAATTATTTCTAACACTTCTATCGTTCATCCTAGAATGTACTGTGAGTGAAACGAGCTGGATTATTATTCTTAATATACTATAATTCTCATTCTCATAAATAACATATTTCGAAGAAATACGGCAAAAGAGCAGTACGTGAAAAACTTTAGTCCTACCATTTTTAGAGTTTCCTTAGACTCATGGTAAATTAGTTTGTGTGGTTCAGTTATTCCTTATCGCAATTTAAAGAGGTGAATTCGCTGCATACCCGTCACATAATACCAGTCGAGGTTAACGGGTTAAAATATTGTGAAGTTGGGTAAGAAACTGCACATCATACTTGCTTAGTGAAGCAGAATTTTTGAACTCTCGCTGTTGTCCTAGGATTTTGCTTTGTCAACATATACCCCGCGAACGTACAGCAGTGAAATGGTGCTTTAGGTGCTTCAATTTGAGATGAGAATGCAGAGAAGGAAGTGATCCTCGGAAGGGAAACCGTCACGGTGAATGAAGTCACTCACTTTAGTCAACATCTCTTTCTTATCAGTGAGGAACTCATGCATAGCGAAGCGATCTGCCTGCCCTCTTCAGTCTCTCGTACGATCTGCACCCCCTCCTGTAATCCCTTTCTCAATACATTAGGCTTCCCTGCTTCCGTTGCTTACGAAGAATCCTCCCATAATATTAAACTTACGGTTTGTTGAGGTACTATATGGGAATAATTTAATCCTTTCACTCGGCGTAAAGCCTGCAGCCCGTAATTGAAGATGAATGTATAATTATAAAATAGAATTAAAAATATAAAAGAAATGTAAAATTATAAAAGAACATGCGTAGTTTTGGAGTTGCTTCGGTGATTAAAAAGAAGCTTGGGACGTTTAAAGCAAAAATATCACAAAACTACTCCATATTTTAGAATTAACGGATGTTTACGATATTCCTGCAGAAAAAGTTTTAAAGCCTGTTATCACAAGGAATTAAGTTAGTAGAATTTGCACATCGGATAATAGCTGTTTAACAACAGAATAGATTTTTTTTAATTTTCTCTCTAAAATGTTCTTCTCTCTCCTTTTTTTCCGTACTAAACATAATACAACAAATAATCTAGTTACTCAGCGTGGAAATATGATTTTATCACGAAGTGATTCTTGAGTATGCATATAGTGTATGATAAGTATTGTAACCGAGAATTAGGAAAGATGCAGCGAAAGGCGACACGTTTTGTGAAGAATTGCTTCGATAAATCAGTAAGCGTTACTCAGATGCTTCGGAACTCAAGATGGGAATCATAGAAGTTAGAAGATTTAAACAAAGGATTAGTTTACTGAATAAATGTAATGCAACCACTCTGTTACAAAGGCCGTTCTAATGCTACGAGAAAGATCAGGGAAATAATTGCTAGAGCGAATCAATTCAAGAACTCATTTTTTCCGCGAACGATACGCGAAAGTAATCGATTAAGAAAATAAAATCATGGTGTATGCACCCCCTGCCACAAGCCGAAAGGCGGCTTGCAGGGTACTTTCGCAGACATAGACAAGAAAGCGTTAAAAAGACTCTTAAAGTTGTTGAAAATTATTTTATTGAATTGTGCTACCGTTTGAGGTGCGTTTTGTTTTGTATTTCCCGTAAGAAAATTTGTTGGGTAAGATAATTTAAATCAGAGTCCGGGGTCACGTGAGAAAATACTATTCTTCCGGGAAATACAAGTAGTAATTTGAAATCCAGCGCCTTTATTTTAGGGTATAGAATTACTTTCTGTATGGTAACTACAAAGTTTAAAGATAATTTTGTGATTCCGTTGACTGTTTTCTACAGAAATGATCGAGATTAGGTAAGTGTAAACACAAAAAAGGTTAGAAAAAATATACAGCAATTCATTTAATGCGATTGGTTAACTTAGTTTTATATTTAATGAGTGTCCCGTTAGTAAACTAAACATGCTTTTGAAATAATGCGAGAGAGTAAAAGAGAATTTCGATTAATATAAAAATATATATGGGATGCATTTTCTATTTTGGCCCTTTTATGGGCTACGCAAATAACTCTTCGCAAATTCAATATTTTTTTCCAATATTCGTTCATTCTCTTGTTTACTGCTTATTTCTTCTTTCCCAATTTTTTTGTGTGTTGGCTCCTGAATTGATGAATTGAATAGCCGTCTATCTTGCTTCTAGCTATGTTTCTATCTTTGTGGTCCTGTTCTGCAATGTTCATTTCCTACAGATGTTTCTTGTTGTTTGTAAATAGTTTTCATACGAGTTGCCTTTCCAATTGGGCATTATAAATAGCGGAAGAATTTCTTAGCTAGTGAGTTGTGACAATTTCATTTTCCTATATCGTTCGATATTACGTCATAACACTTAAATAGTTTTACTAAGCAATCGTTTTGTAATACCACTTTTCTCTGGGCGCAAAGGCCATCTTTGCGAAGAAGGTCGGAAATAAAATCCGTTAGTGTGGAAGTTTACAGTGTTGATTCTTTTATAACTTTATATGTATTTCACTATTATTTGCTGAAGCGCGTTATAATTTTCATTATAAGATTAAACTTGAAGAGATTCTGAATCAAAAACATCCCTTCTGTTTCCCTTTAATTGGCATATATTCGCTAAACTCATTCAGCTGTTTTTTTCGATATTTGCATATTCAGTTTGAATATTCATAAAAGGGGAATCGGAGCCGAAGAAGCGAAGTGGAAGGAAGCCAATATCACTTCAAATATATTGGGAATCCTTACCTTTAGATTCTCACTTTATCGCCTCTTTTAAAAAAATGAAGAACAAAAAGATTTCCGAGTGTCCGGAAGTGGAAACTGAGGATTATCTTGGGAAGACCTTCTTTCTTCCACAACAACGCCCTTTAAAGGGACGACTCTGGAAGTGTACCAGAAGGAGCATCGATTGCAAATAAATGTGAATTGCTGCCCAAGCAGACATTTCTGATCAATTCACCGTCCTCTACCGTTCTCAAGTAAACCAAATAAGTAAACTTAAACCAATCTGAGAGCAGGAGCCATTTTTTTCAGCAAAGTCTTTAAATGTTTGACCTCTGGGAGAGAAAAATTCCTCTCTATTTATTTTCTACCTTCTCATTCAGAGCATTCGAGTTTATTAATGAAAGAAAATACGCCTCGGAGTGCTGCTCATTTCCATGGATTACTTTCACGATTAAATTCTAATTTATGAATGAAAATTAATTTTGAATTGACTCTAAATGTATCGAAAGTAGAGAGATAAACTTTTTAAATGAGTATTAGGATGTATTAAAGCATCCTATCAAGTTATATCCGATACCGGTTTCCACTACATTTTTACCCAAAAAGAAATCTGTCTCGTAGAAACATAATACGGTTGGTTTCACATCTCTACATCAAGCCGATTCTGAGATAGAGAGGGGGACGTACAAATATTTTGCTTTTTATATAAAACTAATAAACGCCCTCGTCAAGCATGATGAAACTGAATTTAGTTTTAAAATATATCTGTTATTGTATACATCTGGTGTTTCTAAGCCAGAAAATGTCAATTTGGGTTCTTTGAAACTATAATTATGACTGGGAGATGATTTGATTAATGAGGGATACATTTGGTATACATTTGCCCACAATTAAATGTATGAAGGACTATCATGCCAAATGTCATTATGAAGTCAACAGTCATAAATCTTTTATATAATTCAACTTTAAGCCATGAAATTTGCAAGAAAAAATACTTAAATACTCGTCTCAGTTAGTTCTCCTTTCAAATTCCAAGCGTATTATTTTAGAATAACAAAATTAGCTCGGTATCTATAATAGGGTTTGGTAAATGCTTCCGTCAAGCAGGATTATATCATGATAACTGGATACGCAAACTAGCCTTACCCTATTTTTTAAATAGATACTAATCAGGATAGAGTTTAAGCTTAGAAAATTAGCGGAAATCCAAAAAATTACAAACACGATTTCGTCGAACAGAATGCAGTTCGTGGGATTTGCAGAAGCTCACACTTCCAATATCTCTTTTGCGTTCAAATTTCGTTCGTCTCCCAATAATCTTCCCTTTTCAAACCTGAATACCCCTAAACAAAACATAATAATCAGGATAGATTTTAAGCCAGCTATGAGATAGGCCATAGAGATATGAATAATTTTCCTGGGCCTTTCAACCTCCAAGAAACATAATGCAGTTTGTTTCATATCCCCACATCAAGCCGAATCTTAGATAGATAGGGAGACGGACGGACAGAGAGACATTTTGCTTTTTATACTCGTATATTCATATATATTATTTTGCATTCCAAAAATACCGGAAGAATGTAACTTTCTCTTACGGATGGTAAATTATTTATCAACATATTGACTATATTGCATAATCCGACCTTTGAATGCGATCTTATTCATATTGCAACCTATATATCCGGCAAATTACGTCTCCAATGAGCACTTAACAGTCGATGATTTCAAATGTTTACGTGACATTAACTTGACAACATACCTTGTCAGCATTCTGCAACAACTCAACTTTCTGTACGCTTGTTTATTCTCTTAATTTGAGAATGTGACATCTCTGATGCCACAGATAACCATCAGAGAGGTTTGATTTTAAATCAGTGTATGGTGCAAAACGACCTCAGCTGCCGACGCACTTCCCCACTGACACAATGGATATCAAATTTCGTGTCTTTCAGTCCACTTCTATTCATTACCCACCGATTTCTCAACACTTAATCCTCCTACAATTAATTTCAACACCGTTCTCTTTTCTTATGTACTTTTTCTAATTGCACTACGAAGTTTCGTACAACGGTGTGTGAGTGAGCTTATTTCAGTTGCCAACCATATCTTTCGACAGTTCTTCGCGACCACTACCACCTTTTTCCTTTCCATTTTTTTTCCTTATTTTTCATTGACCTTAGAACAGAGATATACCCGTAAGGCTTTTTCTAGCAAGATAAAACTTTTTCTCGTAAATGTCGGATATTACCTTATGGTAAGCAGGAATGGAAACCCTCAAGAGAGTACACTTCATCCAGACTTATTCCCGCCCTCTTCTCTCCCCTTTTACTTTTTTTCATCCCATTCTCTACTTTTTCTTTCTTTCTCATTATTTTTTGATTTTTTCTTTCCTTGCACAGTCGCAGGCACCGAAATCAGAAATGCTAGTTTAGTTCAGCACCTCAATAAAATGATTCAATTACCGAAAATATCGCAAATTTTCAATTATAACGTAAAGCCAGTTTTAAAATTAAATACTTTTTCACTTCCAGGACATAGATTTGTATGTTAATTTACCGCTTATGTAAGCTCGCGAGATTACTGTTCAAAATACTTCATTTTTATGCAATGAATTTCCGAGAAAACTCTTCTCTACTAGTTTCATAGTCATATTACCCATTTTCCCCACTCACCTTCATTCATCGTCATCATCAGTCTTCAATCCTTTGATTTGTTTGCAATAACCTTCCATATGAATCGCTGTTGTGCCTTCATTTCTACATAGGACTTGCAATGGACGTTATTTATAATTTACAATTCCTTCACAGAATATGACCGATAAGCTTTCTCCGATTCTATAGAGAACTTCCTCATTATTAACCTAATCGATCCACGGCATTCCCAACATTTTCCCTAAAACATCACATTTCCAATGATTCAAGTCTTTTCTTTTCTTCTACCCCTATTTTCCATGTCTCGCAGCCATATAGTACTATGTTCCATGTGTAAGTATTTAAGATTCTTATTTTTGCTTTCAGGTTGATTTCTATTACAGTTAGCAGCTTATATTTATCATTAAATTTGCCCTTTGCTTGTCCAATTCTTCTTGAAATATCTTTCCTACTCCGCCCATCCTTAGTGATCACCAGGTAGGTGAACTCTTCCACTCCCTCTATCCTCTGTCCACCTTCATTCGTACAGAGGAAACCCACTGAGTAATTCTCTATGCCTCGATTTATCCAACAAACCTTATGGAAAGGATTAATTATATGTTTCACAGTAATTTGTGGTACAAATTCTTTAAAAAAGGGGCCTTTATGCCACCTTATTACTGTGATATTTCACTCAAAGAATGATTTCAAATGCCTCTGTGAAAAAATCGAAGGAGATGTTAAAGACGACGGAAGTTGTGAATTTGCTGAGTCCTTTCGCTTCCTTGGCAGAAGTACTCGATTTCTTCTCGTCTTCTCCGCCGAAACATTTGCCGCCCACTCGACTCCCTAATGAAGGACTTGAATGTGTGCAAGCGTTGGAACTACGAGTGTTCCAGCAAATTCTCTTCGCTGTATTCCTATTAATTCACTTGTTTATAGTCACGTGTATCTTCGCTTGTGAGGGCAGAGCGTTGTTAGGGGAGACTATCAGTCTCTCGGCTATTTTCCATTTTGTAATTCTCTTTTCATTTCATTTTCCATTTGCATTATTCGGATTAGTTTCCTACGTGTAATTCTAACAGAAATACAAAGCAAAAAATTAAGTGAGATCTTAAGGATTATCTACATTACTTACTCCTACCTTATAATGTATTTATCATTTTCCTATCCAAGCATGTGATAAATTTACTCTAACCAATCCATCTGGTTCATAAAATCATTTAAAATTTTACTTCCAAGTAATTCTTATCTGCATATGGAATATTTTTATATTGTTGTTAGTTTAACTTACTTTCAAAACTATTTGTAATTGAATAATTGCTAATTTTCTGCTATAATTGAAATTTATTTGTTATCTGACCATTTTTTTCACGCAAAGGTTAATCACAATTTACCCTAAAAAAAAGGGATAGACTGATATCGTGTCTGGTTACATTTAAGTGAGTACCTTTCCTATACCATTTTGGGAAGTTATATAGATTAAGTAAACTTTTTAATACAGTTACTTCAATTAAATTCTTCCACGAAACTTGAATGAAATTATATGAAAGTAATGAATTCAAGATTCCTCTGAGTGAAATGTATTATGAGACTCAGTCCCGAGTGAAACGTTAAGACGTCAGCCATTCTCAGCTAACTTTTAATGGCGAGAAATTTTCTCTTCTCCGTTTCCCCAGTTATGCTGATAATTGGCCACCCCTCTCAGTGTATCAAAGCGGACTTTTAATTAAAACTCGGGCCAATTTGCATTTTACTTTAGCTACGCTTATCCTCTCAAAGAACATTCACTCGCCACCGAAAATTGTAATTTTGGAAGAGTCACACGTTAAGATAAAATTTTTAAATGCTTTGTGGGTATCTTTTCGGCTGTTTCTGTACATTTTAATCGCTTAATTTCCAAATTAGCTCATTTTTTATGTATTATCTTTATGCTAGTAAACTGAAATGCGATTGAAGTATTATAACCACGTTGAGTTGATAATTGTTGTGTTTGTATTAGAATAATTATGTCGTTCGTAATAAATGTGTTACAAAACTAGAAGTTTTGTAACACATTTATTACGAACGGCCTACAAACGGCCTCATTTTCTTACGGCACCTCGAAAGAGTTATTGGAAAAATATGAATTGCATATAACTATTCAAATAATAGAATATCATGATGTTACAACTTTTAAGCCTTCTGCAAATACTTAAAATGACAGTAGAATCACTATCTAAGAGTTCAGTTCATTATGAAATCTAACAATTTTTGCTGCTATTTTGGTATTACAAAAACTAATTTAATCCATAAGCATTTATCTCATACAAGAATTGCAAATGAATTGGAGTGACTTGACTCGATACTCGACTTGGAAGCATATTGATGACTTAAGACTTGACTTGAGACTTGATGCAGTGACTTGTAACTCGACTTGGACTTGAAGGCTGAAGACTTAGCCCCAACCTCTAGGTCTATAGTGTCCATTTGAAATTTCCTCCTCGGTCTCCCACATACGACCTTTCAGAAATATCAACTAATTCTGCAAAGAGACGATATTTGAGCGAATAATGAAGGTTATGTTGGTTGGTTGGTCACTAAAGTTATCAGCCCATGGAGTGGTTGAATTCTAAGCCAAACAGACAGCAGCTATCAAAAACTTTGGAATGACAATGAGGCTTACTAAGCAAAATGAGGAGTGCAATGCATGGTCTTTGCACTCCTCCCTCTCCCAGAATGTTATCAGTAAGTGTGCATAATGACCCAAAAGAATGACAAATATCATTTCATAGAAGCTAACGAAAAGAGTGCAATTATTACATCATAAATCATACCTCAGCAATATCCGAATTATCACAACTGGAAGCAAGATGAATGGATAAAAGAAATAATGACTAAGTGATAGATGGATGACGCGTCAATTTCTCTCCATTTTTACCAAAATACTTTATTAATGAAAATATGGCGATATGAATAATGACGGTTCATGAACTATCACGAGTTAAACACTACGTTATTATTCCCTAGGAGAAAACGACTACCAATAAACCGTAATTAAATGTAACGGCCATTGAATTATTACAATAAGGACAAATAACAAATCCCTTCTCTCTAGAAAGTTCCGCGGACTCCATTAATGTTTGCGTTTGTCAAAACAAGGAATTTCTATTGATTGCATAAATTGTTGGAAACATTGTTTTCTTAAGCTTTCCTCTTTACTTTAATCACCCGGAGTAATGTTTGCCATTTCTATGCAAAAGAATCGATTATCTTTCGCTTTTTAATTCCTCTAATGGAAATTTGTTTTCTCTTTTTCATAACATTCACTAAGCTAATAGGAAAAAATTGTGTAGAGATCGAGAAAGTGGGTAAACTATTTTCAGTAGTTTCGTTATCAAGAAATACTCCCAGGAAGAACAAAAAGTATTTTACGATGAAATTGCGGCTATATAATCGCTTTCCGAATTACTCGTAATTGATGGTTTAATTCGATGTGCATTTGAAATGAAAATGTCTGCAATGGAATGCGTACTCATATTTTATAATTCTAATTGTATTTATTATATTATAGTCAATTCTAACCATCTTAGATTAATTTGCGATTCCTGAGTATAATTTTCCAATTTTTTTACCTATATAAGGTTACTAACACAGGCCAACAAATTTTTAAATTTTTTCGGTAAGATGGATGGTATAAGCCGTTCTTAACTAATTTTTGATCGCTCATATTCCAGATATGAGCTCAATAAAGCCCCACTACGTAAGTTTATTTTGTTACAATAACGTTTACTTTTCTGTTCTATCATTTTTTACATAATTGCCTATATCGTAAATGTCATTTTAGATTAAATGTATCCTTATTCTATCGATTTTTACGACCTATAGAGACGATATCGTGAATTATTACTCCGAGTGAAAATTTACGGAATCATTATTTAAATTTTATTTATAGATTCCAAGAAATTAATGTACAATAAACCTGCCCATTAAAATTGCAACAAATATCTAAAATTAAAAAAATATTCCCTGAACCTCTTTCCTTCTTGTGACTTAAATGTCTTCCGTTTCTGTGTTTAGTAATGGAGCACGTCGTTGTTAGTTCACTTATGAAGTTTTTAGATAGCAATCGTTTCCTCACTAAGAACCAACACGGATTTAGAAAGAACCGATCATGCAAAACTCAACTAGCTCTATTCGTCCATGATATATTAAAGTCTGCCGAAAGTAAAAAGCAAGTGGACGCTATTTTCCTTGACTTCAAGAAAGCTTTCGACAGGGTCCCCCACTACAAATTAATTTACAAACTAAAATTAGCAGGTATCAACAAGGAAATAATTGAATGGATAAAGAATTTTCTACACGAGATATATACACAAGTTGTACTTGATGGTGTTAGTTCGGATAAAGTCAGAGTCACTTCAGGCGTACCTCAAGGCAGCGTAATCGGACCTCTACTCTTCCTCATTTATATCAATGACCTAAGTGATGATATTGATAGCAATGTGAGGATATTTGCGGATGATTCGGTAATATATAGAAAAATATCAAGTGACGAAGATAGCGCTTCCCTCTCAAACTATTTAGCTCACATACAAATGTGGTGCGAAAAATTGCAACTATATCTTAATGTAAATAAATGGTCTGTAGTAAATTTCTTCGAAAGGAAACAATTGGGATAGAGCCACCCGTAAAAAAATAGTGGAACGAATTTAGATGTAGTTGACTCAGTTGAATATCTTGGAATCACACTTACCATAAATTAAACTGGAGCACAAATATTATAAAGCAACTAAAAAGCTAGGTTTTATAAGGCGTATTGTAGGTAGATACGATGAAAAAGTAAGAGAGCGATGATATTTGATGTTAGTTAGACCCCTTCTGGAATATGCGGCGAGTATATGGCACCCAGTGGAGGAAACAAATGCTCGCAAACTTGAGAAAGTGCAGCGTAAGGCGATACGATTTGTTATAAATTACGCAAGAAAAGCAAGTCCAAGACACAGGTTAGGAATCCTTGAAAGGAAGGAGATTAGAAGCTAGGCTAAATTGAAGGTATTTCCCGATATAATTTCTTCTTGGAATCTGGGTGATAGAGGAGCTTTTAAACCGTAATTTGAATGGACATCTGCCACAGATATCAAGGGTTCCATGCTAGGATGGTTCAAATGTCTCCATTTAAAGCACACAGGGTGTTTTTTTAATAATTTTCTTGAGGCAATTTCCGAAAACCCAGTAAGCTATAATATGGTTTTTGCCTAAGTTTCATAATCAACGTTCAGCACCTTCAAATTGGTCCATGGTTCCATGCCATGGCACGTTATATATTTCTCCATATGATATGTACATAATATTTAGAGGTATATTTTGATAATAATATTTTGAGGATTGAAGAAAGGTGAACTTCTTCACACGATGAAGTCGTGCAGCCGATCCCAAAGGAGTAACAAGTGTGAAAAATAGCGACATAACTGGGACTCGAACCCAGGTCTCCCACTTTCCGGACAATAACATTTTGAGGTCCTTCCCTATACGATGACTCCTTAAAACCAAAGAGACAGTTACTGGACTAGCTTCTGAAGCGTACCTCAAATTGAGATATTTCTAAACGTTTCTGGTTAGGACAGTTAAAAGCTAAGACAGTTATTTTGCCTATTATAAATACACTTGGATTTTTAATTATTTTCTCGGGCCACTTTACGATAATTCTGATAGCTAAAATTCGGAATGTGAATATAATTTGTGTCATTATCGTATGCTCACTTATGAAAACTTGGTCCAAGAAATCTAATAGTCAAAACTTGGTGGAATTGGTCGATGCCTTGACAAGTTAAAAATTCCTTCTTATGATATTTACAGATAACTCGGATCCTACTTGAGGTATTTTTCGATAAGAGGTCGTTTTGATATAACAGAGATAGTTAATGGAGGAGTTTTTGAAGCGTCAATTATGTAGAGATCGTCCCCAATACATCTCGGTTCGATGCTAGGACGGATCAAATCTCGCCCATATACAGGTTTAGGATTTGAATATTTTTCGTGGTTCTTCCCCAAAAGATAGGAACCCCTAACTCAGCGTGTAAATAATATTTGAGACGACGTTTAATATTTTAGGTATTTCGCAATTCATACTTGGTTCGACGCCTGAACGCGTTAAGTTTTTGTTTATTAGGAACATGGAAAATTCGGAATTCATTTTGCGTGACCGTTCCGTTCCCGATTCTGCGAGAAAGATCAGGGAAATAGATGCTAAAACGAATCGATTCAAGAACTCATTTTTTCCGCGAACGATACGCGAAAGTAATCGATTAAGGAAATATAGTCATGGTGCATGCATCCCCTGCCACACGCCGAAAGGTTGCTTGTAGGGTACTTATATAGATGTAGACATATAAGGAAACATGGCTTGTACTACGGAAATTTAAGGCTATTGAATGAATGTTTACAGCTTAAAAGATAGACGAGGACGGCATTTGAGTATTTATTAAGGAAGCGAGCGACGGGGCCCCTTAACCCAGAGATTGATCAGTTTTTTTTAAATAAAATATCCCCTCCGAGATTTTGTTTCATATTTTTAGCATCCATAGAAAATTCGTAGTTAATTTTGGTGACATTTTTCGGAAGCCGTACAGGTGGCCTTCTTTTTGTTTAAATCGATTCAAAAATTCATTTCTCATAAAAAGAGACATAGACTCTTAGAAACAGAAGCAAACCCTATCACAGAATAAGTTCTATTTTAGAGCTGAAAAATAATTATGCTGTGTATTTGACTGCACTGTATGTTTCAAGCTCTTTGAGAAAGAGGCGTTTGGCTGATAGTGTGCGCGCCAAATTTGGCACTTTCTGCGAACTTTGTCAACCCCCATTCTGTTGCTATAAGAACTATTGATGCCTAAGATGTAAATTAAATACAGAAACAGTAAATTTGCTAACTGAAAAACAGTTTAGTTAGACCTTTGCAGTATTACCAACCTAAAAAATATAAATATCAATAAACCTACCAATATCTTTCTTCGTTAATGTTAATACAAAATTAATGAAAACTATAATTGGTGGAATAATGCACAGAAGAAATACTTCTCTACGTAAATGTTACCGAACTACGTGATTTTGACTATTCGAATATTCTCGAAACATCCCAACAATTTTATTTTTCCTTTACAAGGTCTAACTTAGGTTGAAAATTTAGCTCGCAATGGATTGGTATCGTTGAAATTTACCTTAGTTTATTTTTCTAAATTTTGTAAAATGCAAATCTTCAACGAAACATCCCCAATTGTTCCGTCTGTAGACCTCCCCAAACTCTATTCCATTTGGTAAAATATCTTTCGAGGGAGCGGCCATCTTTTTCACCTTCGCTACTATATTTCGGCAACCCCTTTTCGCTCCATTAAATCTGTGCAATTTGGCCCTCTTTGGCACCCTCTTCTCATTATCTCCTCCCCTTTACATCGATAAATCCTTTCCTTCGAATAATGAACATATGCTTCAATACATCTCCGTCACTTTTCCCTCTCATTCTTCTCCTTTTATAGCCCCATTTTATATTCCCTTCACCGGATTGCCCACTCTATTGCTCTTTTATTATTTTGCTACTAAAATAGTTATTGAAACACTTTTTCCATTTGTTCATGCGAAATAGGAATTCAGCGTGATTTCTTCTATTTCAAGTGACGGCAGTCAGTACAGCAGTTTTTCCCATGGGCAGTGTTTTACGAGGTCCTTGGCGATCAAATACTTCCTGTTTTATAACCTCCCTTCATTTATTACATGCCGAATATATTTTATACCATTTTATACCATGCCATCGCGGTCTTTAAGCGTCAGAGGAGTCAATACGCTGACGTATCGCCCATTTTAAATTACCACTTATTACCCCTCAAAGAGATTCCAGGCCATGGACTTTAATATCAGCCATCTTGAGTAGGTCTGTACGGACTTCAGCCTGAGAGCTGCTTTAACCTCGTCCTCTCCTCCGTCAGCTTTGGAGAGGGGGCTGAGGAGAGTAGGAAAAATGAGGAGTGAGGCAGTTCGCCATTGCTTTTCTCACTGAGTCAAATGGTATAAGCGGAGCAAGTACATGCAAGTGAACACAATGACTCCACGAATAACACTTTTCATGACATTGTATAAGGAGAAACTTTAATTAATGCTATTATTCATGACTCAATGGCGTTCATATCATCACAGCCATGAGCAAGACTAAGACAAAAAATTGTAAAATACATTTCTCTCTATCCTTGAGTAGGTATGGCATATTAATTCAATAATATATTTGCCAATATCTTTCACGTTTTTCACTCATATTCAAGCATCGAGGATCACCAAGATGATAAATACATCCGGTTAGCCACTTTAATTACAAGATGATACATTTTCGCTTCGACACTGTCAAGTGCTATGCGAGCAAAGCTTCTGCAGCGACCATTGTCAATACTTTAATGGAACACCACAGCTACAAGACCAATGTGATTCCAAGCGTTGAAATTCGTCTGACAAGATGAGCGTGCAAAACTGAACGACAATTTTTTCTTCTTTTAAATTTCGCGTCTGGATTCGATCCACCGTTAGCGATCTTCTTTTATTTTAAGAGCGCTGAAACGGCTGAAACCATCGCAAACTAAAGCGTTTTCGTTATTTTTCAGCTGCTCAATCAATTTCCCTCTCAGTGAATTCGTTCGGAATTTCAATCGCTCGGATCTCCCTCTGAATCCTCTCTTTGCTCCATTCCTTCTCCCGCTTGCACGATATTCTTCGATTAGCTCTTGAAATTCATATCTACATGTAAGGATATAATTTTTCATTCACATTTAGATCGGCCTTAAAATACGAGATTTAATCACAAAATATTGAAGAAATACTAAAGCGACTGAGCTGTGAGTAAAATTTATTCGAAAACCTTAGCGTAGTATACAAAGGGGTGGCGAGCACTCTTGTACATCTTGTGCGCTCAACAACGGTAGAGAATGCCGTTTGAAGTCGTCGTACAGCAGCCATCCAAATCCAGAAAAACAGGTGTATTGAATTCGGAATTCTCCCTCAAAAGAGCTAAAACGGGAAAGTGGAAATTTAAAGTAACGATTTAAAGTAAGATCTACGTTCGAGTAATTAGCGTATCTATTTAGTGATTACAGAGAAGAGATGAGGTTCCAATACCGAGACAGATATTTTCAACCAACGCTATTACCCTTGAACACATTTGTACCTCAATTTACACCCTAAAACTTTTTGCTGGAAGGATAAGAGGCTGACCAGGGAATTGTATAGGATCCAGAAAGTGGCTATATAAGTTAATGGAAAACTGACAGACTGAATGGATCTGGAGGTAGGGAGGTAAGGCAAGGCTGCTTCCTTTCGCCATCTTTATTTAATACCTACATTGAGGATACTGTCAGCAGGGTCCTGGAGAATGAAGAGGGATAAGTATTGGAGGACGGGAGATAAAATGCTTCAGATTCACTAATGATATGGTGATCCTATCCGATAATAATTTAGATACTGATTAAAAGTTAACAAGAAGATATGAAATAATATGGAATGAAAGTAAATATTGGAAAAATGAAAGTTATGAGAGTGAATGATAGAGGAAATGTGAATGTTGTGACGAATGAGGGAAGAATAGAGCAGGTTAGAAGGTATGGATGCTTGGCAATGTGCTAACGGAAGATTGGAAGAATAGTGTTGAGATTAAGAATATCTATAGTAAAAGAAGTTTCTATTGAAAAGAGAAAAGAATGGATCTATAACTGAGGAAGAGACTGGTGAAATGTTGTGTGTGGAGTGTTATGACGTACGGCTGTGAAACATGGACCTTGGGAAGAAGAGAAAAGAATAGGATTAATTATTTGGAGATATGGGTGTGGAGGAGGCAGGAGAGAATAGAATGGGTGGATAAAGTAAGGAATGGGGTGTTAGGGAGGAAAGAACACTACTAAAAACAGTACAGAAGAGAAAAGGAACTGAATTGGAAACATTTTAAGGAAGAAGAGGATTTTAACTACGGTAATTGAGGGAACAGCGGGAGGAGAAAAGTGAAGAGGAAGAAGAAATGATAGATAAAGTAAAATTAGGTGGCTACGAGGAGACCAAAGAAAATGACGAATTGGAGACAGCTTTGGTGCATAGGACGTGCCAAGAGGCAGAATACATTATGATAATAATTATTTTCTCTTTAACATTTTTCATGACTTTCAGACAAGTTGAAATAGCTAAGTAAAAATAAGTTATCCTTTCCTGAGACATACCTCGGTGGCGGAATTATTGGTGCCCTGGCACAGCTTCCTAAGACTGAGGCCAGGGTTTTTTCGGGCTTTGGCATGGACATTTGCGATAGTCTAAATTAATAAAAGGGATGTAATTAGAGACAACCGCTTTTGTTAAAGAAATAATAATAATATGTGATGTAACTTTTATGTGTGCTCTAGTGAACAGCGTTGTCCAGGAAACGGACTACTCCTATTTTGGAATGGGGTGATTGGAGGAATTGAATGAGGGATGATGAGGGCGATGTTGATCGTTGAAGGAGAAAGTGACGTAAAAATCGAAAAATGAAGGAGACAACGCGATACGCTATCTTCTCGCAGAATTGTCGTTACGTCCCACTAATCCTCAGCAAGCTGCGAATGATTCTGTATTTATCGGAAGGTTATCAAAAGAAGCTGATGTGAACGGAATTTTTTCTCGAAGTAGAAATCCAAGGATATTAAATAATAATATACAATGACTTAGCGTGAATTTGTGTAGTTGAAAACATTGCTTCTATCGAGTCATAGGAAAGCTAATCGTCTAGTTAAACACGTACAATGAGTTTAGCATAATTAATGGTTCATACATCCAATAACGGATGAGTACTGTGCATAGAGTATTATCAGATCCTTCAGAATATGCTGAATTTGTTTGGATTGTGTTCAGAACGTCTAGAATTTGATACGCTCCTTGTGTGTGAACTTCTTCCAATCTATTTAAAACCCATTTTCTTTCGCTTCACTTTCTCTTTCCATTTATTCATCTCCATTATTTATAACTACAATTTTATTTGGCGATCGTTTTTTCTCTTTTTCCTCGGTTTTTCTCAGTCTTTGTTTCCATCCTCTTTGATTCATTACAGACTCATCATGTGGAAAACTTCTTTCATCATCATCTTTTCGTTTCTCGCTTATTTCACTCTTTCGTTTTCCTCTTGTCGATTTTTTTACTCTTTCATCCATTTCGCTTTATTCTTCTTTAGAAAGCACGCTCAGTCTTTCTTTGCTTTGTTTCGTATTTTCTTCTCTCTTTTTAAATCCATTTCATCCGTTCCCGCCTCCATATCAGCTTAAGAGTAATTTCAGCCAACTAAACTAAAGTGGGAAATATGTGTTTTTTATTTTATTTACTTAGTTTTAATTCCTCTTCTCTTTGACTATCATAGCGCAGCATTGTGTTTTTCTTCTTCCTGTTGTGAAAATTATTCCATAAACCGAACTTATCCTTTTTTCTATAATTTTCGTAAAATGTTCTAAATCGAAGCTAAAGTTTATATGGAAGATTCGTAGCTAACCTCGCCGAATAAATCTCCTCTACAGAGTTTCTGACATCAGGTTTCCAGTCTCTCTCCGCGCCCATTTCTTAAGCTGGGTTCTTCCACTATTTACTCGCTACTCTCCTGTATGTGCCATGTCTTCCTAATCTAACTTCTCCACTCTCAATCGAGTCTTATATTTCTTTTAAAAACAGTTTCTTTTCGAGTTCCGTCATATGGGAATATGTCAAAGACTCGTCTTCTAAATCGTCTTAATCTTAATTCCATCAAAACCTCTCACACTTTCTCCGACATTGACTTCCTATATAACATTATCAACAGCAAGGTTGTTTCCCCATTCCTACTCTCTCTTTTCTCTTTCCTCCAAAAACAACTCGCCTATTTAATACCTTATCTTTGAATGCTCCACGTCTGTCGCTAATAAAACGGTCACTCTTCTGAATACCTTCAATTTCAACTCTTTTTCTTCTGATAAAAACTTCGAACCATTTTATCTATCTCTTAAATAAATTCTAAATATGGTTGCAAGAGATTGACCTTGGAACTCAGTAACTCTGTTCCCTATACTTTTGCTTTATGATTATGATTCTTGTTTAATTTTTTGATCATTATTATTATTGTTGATGATCGTCAACTGTAATTGGCTTTGTGCTGAATTTTGACAAATTATCACTAAATAAATGGTTTGTTTGCACTACCCGGAATTTATCGACGGCTTAACTTCGTGATATATCCATTACGTTAAAAAAATTAATTAAATTTTTAAGTTCCGTTTGGTCCTATCGCACTAAATTTTCTAGTCGAATCTACTCAGAGACCTGTCGTTTCTCCTCTTTTCAATTCTTTCCCACAACATTTTGCGCCCTTTCTCTGATTCCAACCTGTCCTTTATTCAAGCGAATTCATTCTTAAGAATAACCTCATCAGCGCAAAAAGAGCGCCTCCGTGCGACACTTCGCGAGTGCAAAATTTCCACCTCTTAATTTGCAAATCGCTCCGAAGTTCAGCTGCAAAGCGACAGTTTGCTCTGTGCTTGGGAACGGCGTGCATTGGAACGGAGATAAGAGCGTGATAAAGGACGAGATGCACAGCGCCGGTGGAGCGCGAATCGTGCATAATTCGTGAAGAGGGAGTCGACAAGCGGCGGTTTGTCTTTCACGCCACTAGAGGCGCCACTGCAGCTATTGTGTTCTGGAAAGGTGCATTGCGTGCTTTTACACTCCATGTTAATGAACGCGTACAAGATTTGTGCATTCGTTAATTACAATGAAACATATTTTTGTGGAGGAAAAGAATATAACAGTGTTTTGTATGCACGAAAAATGAAGTAGTTAAAGAGTTGAACAAAGATGAAAAGTAAAAATTTCCTTTATCATTGTTATGGAATACCGTTATATTAAGGCATCTATGATTCAACGTGTTTCTTCAGCAATTAAGGCTTTTAAGGTTAAATTATTCTATTTGAAATTTTTAAATTATTCTGCAAAAATCAGCGAGGGCGAATTCCGAGGCCAGAAGATGTTTCGCGAGATTAAAGCGAGGACAGATAGCTATTTCTGGTATCTTTTTTCTGATAGCATTAGGAAAACCAATGTAGTTTATTAATAGGTTCGGTGTTTTTACAACCCTTACCATACGCCATACGGCGGCTTGCGAGGTACTAATATAAATGTGAATTATTTCTGAAATTGTTTGTGGAATTCGAAATAGCCTCTTGAAATATTGGCTTTGATAGATTATTTATTCTAATATTAATATTTTAATAATCTTAGTTCTCGACTTTTTTGGTCCCCATTTTCATTAAACTTCTTTATATTTTCTATGATGGTCTACTATAAATGAGGTAATATCATTTTCAGGTGTATATCAAGCTTTGGTGCTTTGACATTGAAATCGTTTTAAGTTCGCTATTTATAATTTGTAAAGACCTTGTATTTGACAATCCACAAGGATTCGATTTTCGCGTTCATTTGCAACTGTGAGGATGACGCAAAAGTTCGAACAATTCTTCACTCTGCGTGTAAAATTCCGATCGAAAGTCCTCTCATAGGCGTACTTAACTGTTTCGGAATTTGCCTTTTACGGATTCGAAGGGAGTTTCGCGTGAATCAGATACGTGCTCCAGCACGGATGTTATGCGAAGTACATCACGGACGCTGAAACGGGAGATAACTCGTCTCAGATGTTCACTCTTTCCATTTGAGATGCGCCCATGTCGTTAATCGATCGGATCTCTTCCTCTGGATGTTCTATTAGACCTTTCACGTCTGTAAAACTACACTTGGATTACCAATCTTATTATGTAAGATAATCTCAAGTTGAGGAAGAAGAGGAAGCTTATTCATATTTGAAAACTTGATAGTCGCGTCACAATGGCCTCTTGTGCTTACAGCCGTGGGTTATAATAACAATGATAACATTAAATTTATTTATCCAATGACATACACAAACATGTAAAGGACAAGTCATTTTAAGGGCAGTTACAATTATACTATNGAGATATAACTTGATGTATACGTTACGTCGTTTATCGTGACAAAGCAACACAGATCTCCTTTAAAATACCCTGATTATTAAGAAACTCTTCCACTTTACATTTACATTTAAGCCCTGCAAACCGCCAATGGCGCGTGGCAGGTGTAAAACACCTATATCCTTAACTAACCTGGATAGCTATTAGCTTCTCTAATACTTCGCGGGAAAAACAACCAGTAATAACTATCCGTCCTGGCGACTATTTCCCTGTATCGCTTATAATGTTTTTTTATTAGATATTTTTAGTACTTTACCATATTGTATGTAATTACTAAATTTAATGTGATTTGCTATAAATGTTTAGTGCCATAACCTCAAAGCTTCTCCCAGACAAAGTTCATCTATGGGATGGGGTCTTCAGGATCACCTTCTATTGCTTTACCTCATAGTTACCTCAATGTTTGAGTAGCTCTTAAATGCAGATTTAATTTCGCGATGTATCATTTAATAAAGTATTTATTGCAATTAGCTCCGTGAGCTTTTCGTTGTCTGTCTGTAAAGTATTCAGTCCGAAGGCAGGTTGAAACCTTATCCCTTCTATCATTACCTATGAAGAGCTAAGGGAAGGATTTGAGGCTTACTAAGCAAGATGAGGAGTGAGGTAGTTTGCCATTGCCCTCCTCAATGAGCCAGAATGTTATAAGCAGATCAAATCCACATTAGCGAAGCATAATGGATCTAAGAATAACACTTTTCATTGTAATTCATAAGGAGAAACCTGAATTAACGCCATTATTCAGCATCAGTCTTTCCTCACTAGCTTTAAAATCATCACAGCCGCGAATGAGACTGAGAAAAAAGTAAATCAAATATACATTTTTCTCTGTACCGTTACAAAAGATAAATGAAAAATATTTCATTCTACTGAATGTGGTTTCAGGAACAACTTTTCGTTAGCAAATAAGGAAGATATAATAAGATGTGGTGAATCTTCTTTGAGAGCCAACGTTTTAATTTCAGAAATAATAAAATTGGGCATGAAACATCTAAAAATGTGACACCCTCTCAAACAAAAGGAGAGAAATCTGCCGTCTTCAGCTACACGCGGACTTCAGGTGTTTCGAGTGGCCTTTTCTTCACTTTCTGAAATAAATCCATGCGTTTGAATAATAATTATTTTTTTCCTGAACGTGGAGAGGAAGTAACATTTCGCTTGGATTCACGTAGTTATTAAACTCGTTTTCCTCCGTACAATGTTGATGATGAACTATGTGGATGTATCTATTAAGTAACGTAAGTGAGGAATAATGGTTTAATCGTAGACGATTGGTATTCATGTATGTACCTTCCGATGAAGAAACGATCATTCCTTAAACCATAAAGAAAAGAGATAACGTTTCCATAAAAAACGAGCAAATCTATTGCGAAACGACATAAAAAAGGCCATGATTTACTCGCAAGTAAAAATTGCGTCAGGTTATTGTCTCCGAGGAGTTAAATGTGTTGAACTCGGAATACGTGAAACTTGAAAACGGAGAATGGGAAATTGTAGATTAAGTGAAGAAGAGAGTTAGGACTCGTAACAAGGAGATCTCTTCACTCCAAAGGGCACCGCTGGGCCATGGAAAAGGGTGCTTTTTCATCTCTGAGGAGATATTTCTTAGAAAAAGAAAGTGTTCAAGATTCAGGTCACCGCTAGGAGATAATGAAGAGACAAGTCTTCCAATGCTGTGTGAAATTCGTCATCTGATCCGCTGCTCTGCTTAAGTCTTAAATAAGAAGATGAGTGGGCTAACCGAAGGAGCTGATACTGCACAAGGAACCCAGCTGAGTTTTAGAAAGGACCACTGTATCTCCAGTGACACCACATACGTACTTTATTTTGCTGTACTCCATGTTCGAAAAGAATTCTGCTTTCTGTTTAGTTACAGAAACGACTGCGCAGGAATACACACTCATGGGCTTGCGTTTGTCGGCTTCTCAGAGCACATCTTTTGCTATTTTATTCGCAATCTCGGATCCCATTCCTTACGTTCTTTCATCTGTCACTCTCTAAAAGATCGTCCAGTATTCGAACCATGATATCGACCTTTCATTTTCGGCTGATCTTTAATTGTGCCACCCGTAAAGGCATACAACTTCCGTGACCATCTCCACCACGGGTTCCTTCATTAAATCGACGAGAAGTGAGTTTGGAAGTGACGAGGGCACAAGTATGCTACATTTATTTCTTATACCGAAGAGTATTATGTGAAATAAACAATCTCTCGAGTACTGAAATAAAACTAAATGAGGCTGGCGATAAATAAAAACCCAATATTTCATCCATTTTGTTTTTTTAGTTCTAATAAACGGTAGTAAACTTACCTGTCGAGATTGACGGAGAGCCGTCACTTTAATATATTTAAAATGTATAGTTCATATTGTTTTCGTCCGATTCCCCAGAAAGCGTGCATTTTAAGACTAAAATACTTCAACATATTTCTTCTTAATAATATTGATAAGGTATTATTTGCCGGAGGGTCCGATTGGTACTGAGCGAGGGAAACTGCTAGCTCACAGAATCATTTATATAAAGGTATATCTCATTATTTACAAAATAAATACCCAAGAAAACTTGTACTTTTCAGTTTGAGCAATAACAGTAATTGAAATATTAAATGAAAAGCCTATCGTCTCACCATTATTTCTTATTCATTATTTGGGAAGAAATTTCTCGCACTTCTACTTTAATACAATGAGCATAATCGTTTTTGGTAAATTAACAATTAATTGATGTGTATTTCAATAAAACATTTAGTGCATAACTTGTTCTTACTATAAATGTTTATATATTTTTTAATATATAAAAATAATAATTTTTATACCAGTCCAATAGAAACGTAAGCGATATCCTAACTATGTAACTTATTTTACTGAACACTATGCAATACTCTTTGGTGTACACAAGTTCTTCGCTGAAAATCCCCCAAAATCCGCAAAAAAAAAACATTTTCTCTTCCTCCGAGGAGATATAACTTGATGTATACGTTACGTCGTTTATCGTGACAAAGCAACACAGATCTCCTTTAAAATACCCTGATTATTAAGAAACTCTTCCACTTTACATTTACATTTAAGCCCTGCAAACCGCCAATGGCGCGTGGCAGGTGTAAAACACCTATATCCTTAACTAACCTGGATAGCTATTATCTTCTCTAATACTTCGCGGGAAAAACAACCAGAAATAACTATCCGTCCTGGCGACTATTTCCCTGTATCGCTTTTTTGTTTTCTTTTGAAGATTGCGTACGTTACTAGCTGGGATGAGAAATTCAACTATCTCCTCCCCGAGATCCGTAGTGACAAACTTATCGGAAAGCTTCCTACGGTATTCAAGTCTTCTATCACTAAGCGAGTTCCATCCAAGGGATACTATCATTGCCGAAACACTGCTGTCAAATCTGAAATCTCCCTTAACGAACCTAGCTGCCCTACATTGAACCATCACCATCTCCTACTTCGTGAGGATCCCAAATCGCACAGCAATACTCAAGGAGAGGACGAATCAGGGAAAAGTACGCTATTTCTTTTACACTCGATGAGCAACCCCTCAGAATTCTACTGGCTAAACTTTGCATCCTATTCGCCTTACCTACTATGCTTTGAATATGCTCTTTGAAGGAAAAACTACTACTGAGCGTAATACCTAAGTATTTATGATGCCTCACAAACTCCAACGGATATCCTGAAATATTATAGGGTGTGCGGGTACCCTTGGCGGAACGTGTAAAAGTCATAGCTACGCACTTCTTCAAGTCAAGCTGCCAGTCACTGCACCAACCTGAAATATCGTTCACTTGGTCGTAAGTTTGTCACTATGTATATCTTAATTGTGAATTTACAATTGCGGAGGAAGATGAGGCATTGCGAGAATTGCCTCCTTGCTACGGACTTTATGTGGGTTAAAACTTCCCGGTTATTTCGACGGAAAAACTTATGACCTCTGATTCAACGATCGTTTTGGTGGTGAAGGCGAACGGCTGTTTATAATCATATGATTCTACAAAGTTTCCATTTTTTGTCCGAAAGTGTCCATTTATAGCATCTTTTAATGTAAAACGATGTTCTACGACCAAAATATGAATCTTCATTCGATTTTCCTTCTTTTAGAGCTTAAGCCGATTTTGTGGGACCATTACTCCTAATTTAATATTGCTGAAGAAAAAAAGCCTGCGATCGATGTAAACGAAGTTTACTTGCATTTCCTATTATTATGGAATTCCGAGCCATCTGGAATCGAAGAAAGGACACGTTTGGTGAAAAATGTCAATATATAATTGTCCATTGGTTCTCTAAATCCCTAAATTCCATTGCTGGGACTATTAAATTCCTCAATAATGCGCAATTGATTGCTAATTTACGACCTGTCACTTTCTGCATACCTTCACAAATCTCCTTTTTCGTGCTTGATGGCAAGCAGTTGGATGTGAATAGATGCGGGAATGCACCAATTTTTAAATTAAATTTTTCTCATCTAATACAACTTTTTTTCTAATATAATAATGGAAAAGATCAACTATTTGAATTTTACGCTGTGGAGGAAATCCGGCATTCGGTCCAGCAGATTAGGAAGCAATGCTTTCCGCAGCAATACAGTGTACATACTTATTAGCTCAAGAATACGTCTGAGATAGATAGTTTGTTAATATATCTTAATGGGATTTGCTTCGAGTTTGGAGAATTTGGAACACGGAAATCATCAGATTGGAGCCATCGCGGGTAGGATGATAAATGTAATTCATTGGCGATTGAAGTCGAGTTTCGCACTAACCCTAACAGTCGTTCTGGGAATCAGAATTCCTCAGTGGTATTAATGTGAAGAGGGCTACACTTCGTAATCTGGATTGAAGACATTAATACTTCGCGAAATATATCCGCGGGATTTCTGTGTAGAGAGACCTCGAGGAAAGAAAGAATTGTCCTCTCCAATCCATCGAACAGCCTAAGGTCGGCCATCCGCAGGCACTGCGATTTCATTCCCTCCATACCCTAATCTTAAGCTGTTTCTTGCCGGTGATTCACCGCAGTCACACTTCAAAGAAACAGCACAAGCAATTACTTGTTTGTTTTGAGGAGTGGTTCCGTTTGGGTGCGCGGGAGCGGCACTTGCAGCCGTTCCCAGAGCAGCACGCCGTCTGAGTCCGTCTCGCAGTGCTCTATCGATTGGGAAGGAAGCGGTGAGGGTGAGGGGAGAAACTTCAGACCCCAACAGACGATGGTTCATAGAAGCAGCCTGAAGAGGGCTACAATTCTAACTACGGAAACCCTCAACCTTCTATAGTTAGTGTTATGTGAAGCTGATTGATGTGTAAATCTCTGAGAATTCCATATCCGTAAGATTTTCTGCCTTATAGTGCGTCCACCGCGCACCATTCATAGAATCTTCTCTCCTTAATCTATGTAAACCAGCCGATCTATCAACGAAATTACTGAATATGGCCCGCTTCTATTCTTTCTGATGAAAGCATTGTCTCTGTGACTTGGTCTTTTCTGTTTTCGATTTCTCGACGATTTTTTTGATTTCATCCTTAACTGCTTTTTCGTATATCTAGAATGTGAATCGTGCCCATTTCCATTGGGGAATTTCAATCATGACTCTCCAAAGCATATCACTTTTTCATGAGATAATGGTAGTAAATGATGTTCGTTGAACGTCAATTATTCTTCTGTTTGATTTGTATGTTTTGTTGCATGATTTTGTGACTAAACTTTTATATTTAAATGTAATTGCGTAAAAAACATCGAAAATATGACGCTCTTTCCAACTTCAATGAATTTTCATAAAAGGAATTTCATTAGCCCGTTATTTAAACTTAGTATAGGGAATGAGTGATTGATTGTCCGTTGTCAAGTGACGGTTGACTCAACGCTACTTTTGCTCGCCTCTGTGGTGTAAGGGTCAGAGTGTTAGTTTGTTAGGTTAGCAACGCCGGGGTCCCGGGTTCAAATCCTTGTTAGGGAAAGGTTGATCGTAACTAAATTTTAATAATACTTTTAAAAAATATATATTTTTTTACAAGCAGCTTTGACTAGTCTTCGTTTTAATTATTATTTTATCTAAGTTCACATTTTCATCATGTTTTGACACTGGATGAACTATAAGCACTACACATAATTAAAAGTTTGGAATAGGTAACGAAGCATGAATGTAAACTAGGCAAAAGAGTAAAACCTTTCACCGATTTTCAGAGTGGAATAAGCTTCGGAACGGTGGAATGTAAAGGTACGAAGATCAAGCGAAAAGAATGTAAGGCAGAGCTTGTATCGCCGCAGAAAAAAAGGCCTGTCCACCAGAAAACCACAGAAAAAAATCGACGTACAAAGGCGCAAGAGTATTGTATTGCACTCTCAGTTTCTACATATGCGTTATTAGTTGGCCAAGTTTCTGCCTTGTATATCAGAATTCACCTCATTATTACCCCCTTTATTCTCAAACGATTCCAAAAATATTCTCAACTAGCTTCATTTGAGGTAAATCACGAAGAGTTTCCACCGATCAACGCTTGAGACTGCCTACTTTTAGAGGTTTAAAAACACTCCTTCGGGGGGTCTCCACAAAGGAAGTCAAAATTTACTTCCTTTGTGGAGATCCACCGAAGATGGAGTCTTTGCCTCCGAAATGATCATTGGGCTTCCCAGAAATCGGTAATCCGGAGCTTCCCGTTTGTCTCTGGCGCGAGTTCCGCTTGACGAAAGACGGTTTACGGAGTGTTTCTAAACATCTAATTCATAAACAGCCGTGTTCCAAGCATCTTTTTCTTACTACTTAATTTTAACGTTTGAGTTTCAAATATTTAGATTTAGATTTGGATACCCCGGAATCCGCCAAAGGCGTATGGCAGGGAGTATATTAACACCTCACCTAATCTACCCTAAATTAGATATTGGAAGGCATGACTTCGTGGAAAGACATTATAGAATGAAAAATTATTATAGATGGAAAAATACAAAGTGTTTTCATTCTCTAATCTACCCTATTATATTCTCTGATGCTGTTCGGAAAGAACGACCAGAAGTAACTATCTGTTTTAGCGATTATTTCCTTGTAACGCTTGGTCGTCGCCTCTCAAAGTTCGCTGTTTACCAGGATGACGATATCTTTTACTTCAACTAAAAGTTCTGAATATCGAGAAGCTTCCGTCGGTAATCCGATCTTCTCAGCTGGTGTGAATTCCACCGGAGGGATTTTATCATAGCCGTAACGCTACTGTCGAACCTGAAGTTTCCAGTGACGAAACGGGCTGCTCTACGTTGGACGATCTCTAAATCTGAAAACAAACCTAATATTTATTCCCAACAGCAATAAGAGCACACTTTACATTTCCAGATCTGCAAAATAATACTCATGTTGAGTATCGTTTCATTCAATGAGTAATAACATTGACATTCCAAATCATTGATCTCTTCAATATACACATTCGTATCACTCACGTTAACCCTTTTAGCTTAACTAGCCCCGTTTATTCACAATTCTCCTCCATATGTTCTCATCCTAGTATACTTTTATCGCTTACTACTTATCCATATACGTAGGCTTTTTTGCATTCCCTTTTATTTCTTAGAGCTTCGCGCATTTCTTCAGAATCTCATTCTTCCATTCAATCTGCTTTTCCTCGCAATTCCTCTTTCTTTAAAATACATTCTCCTCGTGCACCATTTCAATCCGACCTTAATATACGTGAGGCACCCCTTTCATACATATCCAATTTAAATGTTGCGTAAACGTTAGCCAATGGATGAGATATAAACTTAAAAACTTAAAACATCGAGTTATTCAAAAAGAGCTTTTATTCGAGTAAAGAAGCTTTCTTTTATAAGTTTGACTCCGGAGGAGGATGGAAAAGTTTTGATGTTCCCAAACATCTTAGGTGAGACGTCTATCAAAGATCAAAGATGTTATGCAACAAAATTTTAATTTTTTTGTGTTTTTGGGAGAATTTTTTACTAAACAAATCAAAATTAAAAATCGGTAACCATAGCGTAATTGCTCTAGAAGTCAGAGGTCGATAAAAAATTGAAAATCTGACCTAACATTGGGGTGTGGGGGGTGACAAAAACTTCCAGCCGCTGGGCGGCTGACAGTCTGAATCCTGGCCTGGATACTCAATCTTGTCTATGTAAATGCCCTGCAAACAGCCTTTCGCCGTGTTGCAGAGGGCGCATACATTATGACTCTGTTTACCTAATTGATTACTTTCGCGTATAGTTCTCGGAAAAAATGAATTCTTAAATGTATTCGTTCTAGTAACTGTTTCCCTGATCTTCCTCACAGAATCAGAACGGCCTAACAGGGAGGACGCATTACATCGGCTACATCATCTCTGAACTTCTTTTTTCTGAACTTATTTACTAAATCTTCTAACTTCAAAAGATTCCCACCCTGCGTCCTGAAGCAGCTGAGTAACGCTCACTGATTTATCGAAGCAATTCTTCACTAAACGTGTCGCCTTTCGTTGTACCTTCTCTAACTCCGAATACAGCACTTATCGGCAGGACCCCATACACTCAAAGTGAGGTCTAAGTAACGCGAAGTAACATCGCTCGCGAACTGTTCCAATCATAACCAGGGACGGATTTATAAAGTTGCCTGGAGAGGAGCAGTTTACGGTGATATCTTGCATGCCTATCTTCAAAGTGTAAAAAATAATACTCTATGAATTCTCTCAAACCAACTGTTAAAAAGCTACTTCTGTGATAAAGTCAATACGTATAAATATAAACTTACAGAAGGATGTCGTAAAATCACTATGCTATTAATTTTTACTTTAAGCTACTTGTCATGTCTCAAGCAAATTGACTGTTTTGCGAATTAATGAAGAGCGTTCGCCATCTTCGCAACCCCTTTTGGGTCCACCGAAGCTTTTAGCCCACATTCATTCATTATCCTTATTATTTACGGTTCCCTAGATAAGTGCTCCCCAATCGATCAGCCGCGGCACACTGGTATGTCGCGGCTAAGCTCTTCGTGTGCCGCCTAATATCCGAAAGTCATATATTTCGAAAACTTCGCTTTTCGTATTAATTTATTTATCTTACGAGATTAAATAGTCATTATGCGACCACTATGCGACTACTATGCGACCAATAGGCGAAAATACTGACACGTTTTATTTCGCGCTTGGAATTTTCCTCATTATTTTAATCTAGATTGTAACTAAAGAACGTGTGGTTTATTTTGACACGAATTTTGGTTGAATGCTAAAATGCGTCATGCTAGACTAACCGTCGAACAACACTGTGTTTGGTAAAATTATTAAGGATTCAGCTAAGGACTGACATTTCAATGTTATCTTCTATATTTACCGAATGGCCGATGTTTCATCGGCCACGAAGAAAAAAATAGGAAAAATTCACGAAGTTTCAGTGCTAATAATTAATGGCTTTCCAGGAAGTTCGGTCAAATCATATCGATCGATATAGTTTTTCTCCGCAAATGCGCCCTCACAAAGCCTTAATCCGCAGAGCGAATATGATTAATGGAAAAAGTCGAGTTCTGCACTGTATCGCATTCATCGATTATCATAATATGATACTGCATAACCGGGCTAATCTGCTCCGCCATCTGATTGTCACTTGTCGGCTTCGTATTCATACGTATGACATTTGACGGTAGCCATCCGAAACCCATTTCAACAATAATTGCCCTCAAAGTCTTGTGGAATTAGTCTGATTATCAAGACCAGCAATGAATCCTCTCCACTGAATGGATGTCGTAGGTTACGGAGAAGAGTAATCAAAATGACTTAGTAGTGATCGAGGCAAAGGTTTCGTTGTGAAAAGCTTCAAATAAATGTCGTCAAAATACCTATCTGTATAGAATAAAAACTGACAGTTGAATAAAGATCAAAAAATCTTCCTATTCTTATAATTATTACGCGGGAGAATGTTTGGGGAACCCAAGGGTCAGCCATTTTAAAGTATAAAATTTTACTGAATGAATTGGTTAGAAAATTATGGAGTTCTGTGTCGTGGCGATGAAACTGTTTCTGAAAATGGCGTCAATGGCGTGGAAACCAATACTTCGAAATTGGCTTGTAATGCGTTCCCTCTGATATTGCGGGTGTTTGCAATGAAATGTGTCCAAATGAAGTGTACGCCTACGGTCCAGAAGAACGAAAGTGAAGCACCTGCTACATGGCTGAGGGTTTCTGGGGCGGTCAAAGAGATTTCTTAAATTTGACAGAGCTGTGAAACCATTGTCAAGAGCTTGGAGCGCTATTTTTAAAACACTCACTAAATATATTCCTTAAAAAATAGTTATCCAACTTTGATTGCTGTTCCATCGTTTTATAGGATGTGCTTTTCCTAAAAATATTTCCTTTATATTTGAGGGTTTTAGTGCTGAATAATAATGTGTAAAAGTAGGAGCTTGTTAAACATAAGGGTTTGAGGGCCAATAAAGAAGGTATTCTTTCAGCAATTCAAAGATATTATAAGTTCCATGACAATAATTGGAGTTTAGCAGTTTCAAGAAGATTGTTCTTGACCTTAGATTAATTAAGAAGTAATTGGAGTAATTCATTATGAAATGACGTTAGACGTGAACAGCATCGAAATGTATCTAATGTTCAATATTTTAACAATTTAACGAATACTTGACTGCGGGTGTTCGGTTGGCAGTTGTTCAGGTACTGGTGTAGTAAGTTAGCGATGCAAAGTTCCATCTTGCCTCCAACTACACCTTCTTCTTCCACAATGTGCTCTTCTTATTTAGCCTCTGTTTACGGCCCTTTTTGTCTTCTTCGCGAAAGTCTGTTTGAGATTATCTCATTTTTTGTCCCGTCTCTTGTTTCGTTGCAAACGAGTCTGGAACTGTTTTCGCTTTTTTACTTCTTAATTGATCATAATTGTCTCAAACTAACTTTAGGGCGTCGATATTTCCACTATCGTAAGAAGAGCATTAATTACAGCGACATTGCGGATGTCACAGCCTTAGCATATAGAGAAGACGAGCGCAAAGAAAAAAGATTATATGAGAATGCCTTTCCTTCAACTCTTCTCTTCATCGTGCCTTCTTTTAAAAGAGAATACTCTATCGCAATGGCCTAATTGAACATCTTTTACTTTTCAATTTTGCACAGGCATCGGTGTTTGGTGATTCCTGTTGAAAGTCAAAAGAGAGGAACATATGTGCGTTTGCTTTTATATTAAAAGTCGCCAATTAAGTGCAAAAATGGGGCTTGTGACAGTATGAAAATCTATAAATGCATTAGGTCTAACATTTTCGTGCCTCTCTTTGATCGTATCATGAAATTTTCATCATTTTTTATTTTTCATTTTCGCCTTATAATGGATTACATTCTGGCCTAACATCGTCGAATTAAGGATCCATCCATCCATCGGTGTATTTTAACATTGAAACTCCATTCCATACCCAAATTAGAACAACAAAATACAGTATACCCTTACCCTCAGTTTAAAAACTTATACTGAGTGATATGTAATGAATATTAATTCCGGAAATGATACGCGGAGGTTTGAGTCTTGGAGGAGGCTACACATCTGTCTTGGTAGTTTAGCGGTGTATGTTAAATTTGTCATGTGCTATTTGTTTCTTCTTTGCAAGTGAATTTAACTGCCTGAAATTGGCAATTCAGTTTTTCTAAGAAATTGGCAATTTTCGATTTTCTGAATTTGGCAAATATATAGTCTGCGTATCTGAACCAAACGATTGAACATTATTGGGATATTTCTTTGCAATGTTTTTCAAAACAAGTCATAGGTAAGTTGGAAAGGAACGAAGGTAGACAATTCCCCAATACGGTTAGTGTCTTTATAAAAGTTTTCCTCGATTTGGAAGAAGTTTAGGTTCTTATATGCTATTGTAAAGAGAATGAATTCTTTGATTAATTCTGAGGAGAGATCATACTCTGCTAGCTATTCTTTGATGAACTGATAGTTGATATCTAAGGGAATGCTGAGAAAAAGAGACTTTATATCGTAGGGTACGAGGATGTCGTGTTCATGTACAGACAGGTTACTTTCTTTTTATACTTTACACTGTTGATTGAATTGTCGATTCAGCTAGTTTCATCTCTCAATGGCTTACGGAGCGCCTTTAAACCTCAAATACTTTTTTTCTATTCTTACTGGACCATTCTAAGGTAAATTATATACAAATGTTTGCATCCAAATTTTCAATACACAAAATTGTATTCTGCGAGTCAAAAAACGTATCTTTTTGTGCTTTTGGTTCTCAATGTAAGTGAGGATATAATTCGTGAAATTTTAATAGACTAAGATATTTTTCAGTGGATGGCGTACCTTACTGTTAATATACAATTATCATTTAATGAATACGTTTTATTAAGTACGGGACAATTTGTGTGTCCCGAAGTACATACAACATGGAAAAGGAAAGAAAGAAAGGCAATTCCCCGGAACGTCTGATATCTTTACGCATTTGTCTCTTCAAACAATTTAACTGATACCTTTTATATTACTAGATCTCTAACAATATAAAGACAAAAATATAACCGTATATTTTTATTCTAAAAATTCCTTAGAACCTCCGCTAATCGGGTAAAGTCGTAAACATTGCTATTCCGATAGTTTCCTGATTTTCATTCGAATCATCCAAAATATATTAGTCTGCTTGTCTTCCTCAATCTCTTCCAGGAAACAATCTTCAAACACGGAGTTCTTTGGCTCCCCCTTTACGCGACACCTGTATTCGACGCTCCATAAATCTTCTAAATCTACTGTCTTCATTAACATCCAGCTACAGCCTCAATGGCGATACTTCTGGATAGTGATTGACATATTTGTTAAGTACCTCTTTATAGTCCGTAAAATATGGAAATTAAAAAAAAAAAACATTTAGCTATTATGTTAACCTTCCCACCCGTAGTAAAATTATTCTTCAAATCGTTTTCACGTGGTAAAGGGGTATCTACTTTATTTTCTCAGGTTCAAAGATATTTTCAATGAAATAACTGTTTTAATGCTTTTTGATATTAGAAATGATGCATGAGATATTGCGGCATTGTGTTGTCGAGTTTGTGGTGATTTCTATCAAACATTTAGGGATTCTCGAAATTCCGAATCCGGAAGTTTCGATCATTTAAACTTGGATGTCCGACAATACTGCTAGTCTTCGATTTCTGGAATTGCGTAAAACAAATAATTCTGCGGATTTTTCTCATTTCGAATACTTCATCCGTCAACGGAAGTTATTCCATATCGATTATTCCGAATAAATTAATGGATAAGTGCTACTCCCGTGCAAACGGAAATATATGTCGATAAGAACTCAATAAATGGGGGAAACGGCGATGCTTTGGCGTTGTTATGGGAATGTTGGGAATTTGAAAAGCAGATGATGGATTCAACGAATGGAATGCATTCGCAAAAAGTGCAATTTATCATTCCTTGCGCAAGCAATTTCGCATCCAATTGAGAGGTTCATTTTTTCTCCACAGATGGCATTCGTGTATCAGAGTTATTAATCGCCTGATAATGTCGGAATGGCGTGATATGCCTCATTTCCAGCGCAGGATTCTCTCATCCTCAAACATCTTGGCTTAAAAAAAATATTAATATTTTTTGTAAATTTCCTCATATAAATTGGAGTTGAAGACGTTGTGGAAGAATCGCTGTGCATTTCCGTCGAAATATATGACGACCATGAAATAAGTACCGTAGGGAAATCTTTATTTGAATCCTATCGTATTTTAGTATCCCCTCCAACTGCATTCATTATGATCAAACTAAGCAGCATTATTAATGAGCTATATAATTAATGAACTGAAACGATATCATTCTCTTGCACAGCTATTTCGAGGAAATCCTCTTCCTTTACTCACCGATTGTTTGAATAACGCATTCATGGAATTCAGATGACGAATTCAATAATTGATCTTAGATTTATCACAATTTTTTGCTCGGAATTTGATTACTTGATCTAGATACGTATAAAGTAAAAAGTTGTAATTTATAATTAAATTTCAAAATAAATTACATGCTTTAATGATTAAAAATTATAATAAGTTGTACAAAATATGTCTGTTAAAATACCCAGCTCTAAATAAACGCTGAAGGTTGTTCTCCTTGCGTTTTCCCATTCTGTTTTCATTATTTGAGCTGAGAAATCTCTTTTGGAAGTGTTTTTTGTCCGATTAATTTGCAGTCAGAGCTTTTCGAAAGCCGATCGCCCACGCTATTTAAATTTATGTAAACATTTGAGAGCCAATTCGCTTCCCAACATGTTTCCATCATTGACATAACTAAAAAGTTTAATTTTTTAAGAACCTCTCAGGTTTTTCACCCGAAAATCGGCACGAATTTCCTGGAAAACTCCTTTTATCTGTTGAATGCGCGGAAATGTAAAACGTAGGAATCGAACCCAGATAGTCCAGGCGGCAGCTCTTCATTAAATGAGTTTACGTACTGATTTTCAGAGCCACTACTCCCTTGCCAATAAAACATCCCAAAACACGGAATAAGTCCATGCACTGTAGTAGTTCAATTGGTATTTATTCCTATGGTTATCAGAGCGCATGCCCCAACTAGTAAAGTCGGTCCAAAATCACTTTCCTTAATTAAATTAACATATGTTCGCGTGTGCTTACAGAATTTCAGGTTCTTATATATACTGTGCATTTTTTATTGTAGAAACTCCCACTCAAATTTAAAAACTTGCAATAATATTCCAGTAGATGTTCGACTATACGGCCTAAGGGTGGTCAAAGGGTGGGCCGTATAACAAAAAAGCCGGATAGGCCGGAGTTCCATTAATACTTACTTTCCATTTCAACATGCCATGAAAAACGCCCTTTGCCTACCAAATCCAGGCCAATGCTTCATACATTTTTCTCACGATTTAAAATTTTACAACAAAAGGGAAAGTCCAAAATTAAATAATATTGTACACATTTTAATATTTTACTAACTTCACCAATAGGGTTAAATAAATAAATAACTTAATTTCAGTGGACCTAAAATCATGCACGTCGTATAGTATGAATACACACTTATTGAAAATGAAAATACGTTAACAATAATAATCATAATATTTTATTAATCCAACGACACACCAAGTAAGTATAGGAAAAGCCAACCAATAAAGGAAAGCAATAAATTAATCAGCTACTAATCACAGTATAAATCCACATTACACATCGATTGCAACACACATATTATAACAACTACAGATATACACTATTCTAAATTACATTCCATCACAAAAACATTACACCCTTTACCGTTACATATTTAATTTTTACACGTCATAAAATTTAACTATTATTAATTATAATCTAATTGAGCATGTACGTAGAACATTAGCTTACTTATTACAAAAGTTTTTAATTTTACTGTTCATTGGTATATATTTACACAATTGAGAAAAGTTAGCCTTAGATGAAGCAGTCAAAGTATTTATCCTTTTTACATCGCTGATTTACATTTACATCGGAGGGGAATTGTAGCAAAGTCCCACTTTGAAACGCCTAGGCAAATGGAATTATTCCTATTTTATTACGGAGAATTATTATTTTTCCAGGGCCAGATGGCACGGTTAGTCAAGAGTGTACTGTAGTTGAGTTCATTCTGTCAAAGAGCATCCTGCAACGGATTTATAACTTAAGGTGGTAATTAATAAATACCTCCGGAAGTATATGCTTTCACTCATCCACGAGAGATGTCACCACACGCAATTTCAACGCCGTGTTTCGAGGGCGATGGAGTTTGAAACCTCCTTCCCGACATTAACACGGAGTTGCGAAGAACTTGTGCGGCTAACGAGCAGCCGAGGGGAGCAAAAAGGAAGAGAAATGGGGGCAAATAATGCGCGGGTTAAGCGGAAGGGGAGGCGTAAAAACATTAACTAGGATAAGGTAATGGAGAGAAGTAGGTAACACGTCGAATTGCTACGTACGCGAATTTAGAACAGAAAATCAGAAAATGAATTCCTCCTGTGAGAGAGCTTTACAGAGAGCTGCTCTCCGTCAGTGAATGAAAAAGTATTCCATTGTCTGTACAGGTAGGATGTGCAAGCACATTGTCCCTTATAATAATAGGAACTGACCCATATCAATACGAATAAAAGACACTCACAGGAAAAATATAAGATATGTAATGAACTGTAATTAGACACAGAAATAGCAAGCAAAAATACTCGTTGTTTTCCTTAGGTGAAGGATTATGTTTGTAGGGCGGAGAAAGTAATATTTCTCATCTCAAATTTGTTCTTCTGTAAAAACAATCCGTCTAATCCTTCATTTTAATGAAACCTCCTATAAATGAAAATCTTATTCGTTACCATCGATTTCGTTGCTATTATGCGTACCTACTTCCGAAAATATCTTCTCATTCGCCTTTTATTTCCAATAAATTATTGGTTTTACTGTCAAAAGTAAAAATTTCACAATAGGTTAGACTTTCAGTGCCATCTTTAATCACTGGAGTTTTCTGGAAACCGGAATATTTCGCGGCATTAATTAAAATATTTTCCGTTTTCGCTCATATTTATTTAGTATTTGATTACATATTATTACATAGTGATAAACATTGCAAAACTATATTTATGTTGTTTGTTCGACAATAAGTGTCCATTTTTGCTTCATTGTTTTCATTGTGGTATTTTCAAACAGAAGTGCATGTTAAATCCATCCCATCTGAACATTTTTCTACTTGAAAGGTTTATATATAACAATAAAATTCCTAACAGCTTATTTTTTTATTTATACACCTCATTTTTTGATAAATTTTCAACCTTTACTGATTTTTTGGCATTTTAAACGGCTGTAGCAAAAGCATCAGCGTCATTGCGGAAACATATAAAGTCACATCATAGAACACAATATGCAAGTTGAATATTGTACAATATTGTACCCAATATACTCCCTACACTACTCTGACACTATCTTACAAAGAAGAACGTACTCTCGGCCGTACAAAACCACGTTTAAGTGTCTTTCAGAGCATTAAATTTGGATATCACAGAATAGCAATGATGTTTTTGAAGAAATAAAATAGAATTTATAGTTAACCTATTAATTCATACCTATTAAAGAGCCTATCGCATCGGTTCGCCGCCCCAGTTCCCTCGACACCCTTGGCAGCGGCCTTCTAATCCCCATTCCTGGGACCTTCCACACCTTTTCCTCCCATGGTCACCTCTCCTCAACCACATGCCCTCACCCAAAAGTATGTGCCTTCGTCGAAGGTGAGAATGCCGCTTTTTCTTCGCTTCTCTCTAAAACTTAGACGCTTAAATCATTTAGTTTCTCATTTTCGAGGAAAAGGAAATGAAATGGAAAAAATTCTCCTGTCGTTCATTGAGCGTATGGAATAATTTCATGTGTGCAGTTTTGATGGTGGAGAATTTAAGTACGAGCAACTCGCTTTGGCAGATGGATGCGGCCTTCCAACGAAATAGGTTGGCTATAGAGATTAGATCTTCTTCTTCCCAAGGTTTTCATTCCTCTTCAAAGACTAATGAACAAGGTAAATGAAAATTCGTTAGGGAATTAAGAGGATAACACGGAATAGGAACATAAGAATTTTCAGTGTGCGATGGTAAAACTGATATTAAAAGACAAGGGAGTTTCATTAAGGTATAATAGACATTTACATTTACATTTCAGCCCTGCAAACCACCAATGGCGCGTGGCAGGGGGTGTAAAGACTGATAGAAAACTTTAATGGGTAAGGTTCTAAAAGTAAGTGAAAAGAATTGAACCAAAAGTACAATCATATAAACATAATCGAATTGAACATTCATGCAAACGTAGGTTTATATACCCTAATATTTCCTATTCGATGGTATTTCTTTCATTTCTTGGTGATTTACCTCACCCTTGATCTCATTTAACATCTTTTACCTTTTTCTTCGCCTCTATTTTCCATTGCCTTCTAACTTCAATTATATTCTTCAGAAATCCCTCTCTTCTCAATATTTGGCCCACCCATTTCCTCCGTCGACACATTATTACTTCTATTGAAATCCTCTGCTCTCCAACAATCTCTAACGCTCCCGTAATTGTTTGGAGCGATGGTTCCATCACAAACAGCGCGGTCTTTGAATGTATTTCTCATTTTACCTGGTGTTACCTTCTGATTCCTCCCAAAGGATGAATAGAAAACCGAAACGGACTTACTACACGATGATCGTTTTTCGAGAAATTCTCGCATATTTGAGGGAATCGGTTGTTTTAATTCAGACTCTCGGCAATGGTAAACCACCCTAGCTGTAAATGTGAAGTTTCCATTATTTGAAGACTCATTTTTTCGGGAGAAATTTTTTACGCTAATTATGGATTAAAAATTACATTTCTTTCGGTTTATATTAAATGTATCGTTCAGACTGTTATGACTATAAAATTAAAAATTAAGAAGATGGGTTTCTTTGCGGATTTCTACATCTACATTAATACCCTACAAGCCACCTATCGGCGAGTGGCAAGGGGTGTAAATAACAAGCGTTCGAGTTACCCCTTTAGCTTATTCTTTTTGCGTCTCCTTCGCGGAAAAAATGAGTCCCTAAAACGACTTATCCTCGCATCTATTTCTCTTATTTTACACTCACTATCGGACTGGCCGAAGTAGCAGGGGGGTCTCATAATACCAATTAAGTCCTCCACAAATGCACTTTCTCTGAATTTAGCAAGCATACGCAGCCTTGCTTCTAATATCCTTCCTTTAAAGGATCCCCACCCTGCGTCTTAGAGCATTTGAGTAACGCTTGCTTTCCTATCGTTGCACTTTTTAACTAATCATATCGCCTAGCACTTTTCTCGAGTTCACGAGAATTTGTTTCATCCACTGGGTCCCATATACTCACCGCATATTCCAGATGGGGCTTAACTAACGAGAAATAGCATCGCTCTCTAACTTTTTCATCGCATCTACGTACAATACGCTTTATAAAACCGAGCTTTTTAATTGTTTTCACAAAGATTTTTCGAATATGTGTGCTCCAGTTTAAGTAATTTGTAAGGGTGATCACGAGATATTTAACTGAGTCGACTATAATTATATTCATTCCATTAATTTTGTACGGGAAGTTCTAATGCAATTGTTTCCTTTCGAAGAAGTTTATTACAAAGCATTTACTTACATTAAGACCAATGTACCATTTTTCGCACCACTTTTGAATATGAACTATATTTTTTTCCTTCGTTTGATAAATCGTTTGATAGTGAAATGATAGTGATAGTGATTGATAGTGAAATGCTATCTTCGTCGCTTGATATCTCTCTATATATTACCGAATCGTTTGGAAATTCGGAATTAATTCAACTATTTTACTCAAAATATTTAGCGGATAACTTCTTATCACACAATGTTTCTATTAGCAATCTAATTACAAATATTTAGAATAAACGTAGGAATATCCTCATATCGAATAACCTGCAAGAGTTGTTAAGTTTTCTTTATAATTGGTTTCTTCAAGACACGATTATCGATAAAGTTTCCGCGCTTCACCAAACATCCTATTACGTCATACGCCCTCCCAAACCTCGGCGTCCTGGGCAGTCGGACCGCACGCCTGTATCTCAGGCCAGCTCTGGGCTGCATGGCAAGGAATTAAGCCTTAAGTTTTCTTTAAGTAAGCGAAACAGGTAGATGAAATGAAATGGTCTGGTTTAACAAAACCCGACTTAGAAAAACCGCCCGACCGACTAATTGGATTTGATTACCTTCGGGAGGGTCCTTTCCCTCCGCATCATCTTTCTTTTTAATGGAAAAGCCCTCCCTCTTACAACTCCATCTTAATTTCCTTCACTATGTTTCAAATCTTCGATTCTTATTTATTTTCAAGTTAGATTACACCGATATACTCCTCTTAAAGGATTACCCATTTCAAAGACAACGTTTTTTGGTGAAATCGCAGTTGAGCTATTACAAAAGTAGTACTCTTTAGTCCTCCTGACTCCGTGAAGACTCATCAGGAAATGCCACGTTATACAACAATGACAATATTTGGTTTTAAAGAGATCAATAAAAATTCAATAAAAAATTAACTGTTACAAACAAAGATTGATATAATATTAGATACAAAGAAAACATAGCAGCAAATGTCAATAAAAAACTTCATACAAAGAAATCACAACATCAAGTACCAATAAAATACGATACGAATCGGTAAAAATGGAAACGTCTTTTCCTTTAATTTTTTTTTATTTACTCTGCACTCGTTGTTAAGTAAACAATAGATGACGACCAAACTTCAAACAACCATTCTGTCGAGAAATGCAGCAAGCGTAAGAGAGCGACGATGTGTTATTGGTTACTCATTCAATTAATTCAGATGAAAAGAATAAATTAGAATACATAGAGAATTACAAAGGCATTCGAAGATAATAGTGGTCAAGTGTAGTCGATAAAATATGAAGAGAGAAACAGAAGTGCACTTGCTTCCTCTTTGTTGCGTGGTAGCCAAAACTGATTGTGCCATTAGTAAAATGAATGGATTGTATGCAGAATATAAGTGACTTATAAACAGGAAAGACGGTGTCTTTGGTGACTGGGTAATGAATGAATGTGGCCTAAAATAAATACTATGAGACCGTGCGATGAGAGTTCTACAAGTTTATAGATAACTACAGTGAAGTATGACGAGTATTTAAGTGTTAGCTAAGAGAGAGGAAAGCCGAGACGAAGCTCTTTGATTGTAATGAACGAGTGCTTAAGAGAGGAAGTGAACGCAGGTTTAACTATAATAATGTAATAAATTTATGAATCCAACAACATATATAAGCATGGATATGACAAGTATTTATCATAAGTAGATACAATTATACTAAAATCGCTAATTACAAATCCACATTACATTTAATTACAATTACAAAATTAAGAGAATGTATGAAAAATGCAAGGATGTAGCAAAAGATGAATACAAATGTGGGGAGGTATAAAATTGGGAACCAACTAGGAGAGTAAAGAACCCGGTTACCCCGAAGGGAAATATAGCTTGAGTGAAGTATATGTGTTCATGTATTTTTAAATGTTGGCCCCGGTTATAATGCAAGGACCACCAATCGATAATACCCATTTTATACCATTGTAATCATTGTAATATAAATGTTTATTTATTTGTTTGTTCAAAGGGATATACCCATTTTGTTACAAACTAAAGAAAACATTTCATAGCAAAAAATCACATCAGTGTCACTAATACTAAGATTTCATTTTATAAAATATCGCTAAAGTTAGGGCATAAATATATGGAACAAAGGAGTATAAAATGATAATAAGAATAATTATTGTGAAGGTAAACAAGTTAAACCCCTTTATAGTCACAAAATCCACGTAAAATAATAATGGTAAATACGTCAAATATAATTGAAAATACATAGGTAATATGGAAGTTACAATTTGTAAGGATAAGTATATGAATAGTATGAATTAACACAATAACGTGTACTTTAATATATTAAATGTACAAAGTAGCATTTGAGTTGTATTGCTAACTTTCTAAATGGCTTATGTTTCTACTGTTATTTAAAGAGCAATGAATTTTGTCAATATTTTTAGGTGAGTATTTCCTAATCGACGTAGCATATGAGACATAAATAACTCATTGTTTTATATATGTATTATATTGTAAGTTGCGTACTGTAAGCTGTGTACTCTCCGTTTAATATTTTCGTAAAAGGTGATCTCAGATTTTATTTACGCAAAGTCGTTTGAGAGATTCGCTGTCCGTACCTTAACGTGATTCTTCGCATGGACCATCTAAAGCGGATGGATGAGGGGTCAGGGAGATGAGGTTTATTGGCTGAGAGGGACCCTTCTCTAAGGATAACACAGACACTTTGATGAGGGCGCAATATAAACGAAGGGTCGAAAACATCCTCTCAAGTTCAGTAATTAAGCCACTCCGACCAATCGCATGCTCCGTGAAGAAATGACCTGTTGTAAGGCGTTCTGTGCGCCTATTTAGACGCCAAATAATAAATATATTTGGAATTGAATGATATTTTTCGTTTGGCTTCGTAATGTAAATAAGTTTATTATCATAATTTATTTATTTTGAAGAAATAGAAAATATCTCGTAGAGACTAAATTTTTCGCTTATGATAACATTTTCCATGAAAATAAAATGTATTTGTCTGGTCAAGAAGAAGTATTTAAAAAACAGACTGATGTAATTAAATGGTGCGCATTTCGGACACACGCGTTTCGAAGGTGATGTTGTACTCTTCGCAGTTGACGCAGACGTGTTTAGCATTGATTCTTCAAAAATTAAACACAGCAGGACAAAGATAAGACTCAGGACAAACTTAATCTAATGGATTTTTTACGTAGCACAATTGCCAATAAAACTTAAAGATATTCCTCTGTAGGATACACATCTGCATTACCATTTTCGGCAAGAGGTCTGTTCACATTGTATGTGAGACAACGAAATGAAACGATAACAGTGCAGTCAATTTGCACTTATAAAAGGGTTCTTGCTTAAAGGCATCTGTAATCTGTTATTCGGACCCATGACGACAGACGATAACGATTCTGCAGCTTCGAAGAACATGTGCGAGCTGCACAATTTCCAAAAAACAGCGAAATTTTCGCAATTTTCTCTGTTGTTGCTTATAAATATATTAAAGTATGCGTCCTACGGAAAGAATAGATATTTTAAAGTACATTACATTTTGCGCACTTTAAGCCCATAATTGGCACAATATGTTTAGAAGTTTCCGAGCAAAAGCTCTTCAAAAATTGGCCATTTTATACAAAAAATTAAAATTATCCGTCTTGGTCGTATATCTTGCCAAATATCGGGAAACGTACTCATCCCACGAGGAAACTTATAAGAAATGAAGTAGTAGAAAATGTGTTAAGATTTAATTTGAATACAGAAGACCGCTCATTTGCCAAATAATACGATTCGTACATTCGAAAATAGCGTAAGCCAATAACTGCGCAAAATTGAATTTTAGGAAAAAATCGATAAAACAGTTTTGAGTACAACTAATATCAATTATATAATAATCAAATAAGTTACAAGTAACTTAGATATGTATATGTGGGGTAATTACTATGATTATTATCGTCTCAAGGAAAAAAGGAAACGTAAATAACTCTAAAATCTAAGAAATTAGAACTAGTATGTGACATTTTTCAAGGCTAGATGTATAAATTGACTGGACACTAAGCGATATAAGGAGGCCAAGAAGAAGACCGAAGGACAGAATTTGATAACCATTGCGAAATTATTCGAGAGTTTGCAGATCTGTACAATTTTAATTTATAATCGATGTCGGTATAACGTGTACCGTTAATTATAATAGTTGATACGGTGATTTGTTTAATTTCCAATTGTTTATGCTATCTATCGTCGCAGTGGCTTCACGGTAGAGTTAACATACAAGCAAGAGGCAACACGATAATGGCTGATAAATAAGAAATGTTCTAAAAGGAACGCCGTGGAAAATAGCAAAGATGGCCTTGAGAGAAGCCGATTCGAAAAAAGGATGAAGAAGGTTCATTTCACATTCTCCCGCCAGAATAGATAAGAAGGGAGACGAAAAGAGGTTACGTCATATCCGTATCCTGCAGGAAGTCAAGAGCCATATCTCGCCAGGATTCGACCCTTCGCCCTTATATCATTCTTTTTTTGCTGGAGTCACTCAAGACTTATGAAAACTTTCTACTTTCAACCAAATCGGTATTAAATATGCATTCCTTATTAATCGTATGTGCTCATATTTATTGAAAGCGAAAAGGGAGACAAACGCAGACGGCGGTCTCATAATGACGTGACAAAGTGGCACAGATGATGTGAAGGAACCATGAAAAATCAAAATAATATCATAAATCAGAAATATCATATCTTACGTAACGCTTTGACGTAAGCTGAAGATAATCGCTGAGGTATTATTTAAAAAATTCATTTTATTTTATTAACAGCTCCTTCTTTAACCGTCCCTTTTATCATCTCGAGTAACGAAAATGTTTTAAAAATGACTGCCTTAAATGCAGTGCAGTGAGTTTACTGTCGCTCCTTGACGAGGAAATGCTTCTAAAAGAAACAATTGTTTCCATGAAAACGCACACTTACGTGTACTTAGATGTGATCATAGAATCCCCTCGACCATACGATATACGCCTCGACCATACCTCGTAGATCATTAGAGAAAACAAAGGCTTAGTACGCCGAAGTTCATCGGACGCCTCGTTAAAGAGAGAGTTGAATGAAACTCTCCAGCGCTGACCTGCACTGCAGTGCAACAGTGCCGTATATAAAGGGATTGCCCTTAATCCATTCAAGTATTAATTAACCCAGGTTTAGTAAGTTCCATCAATTATATATTCCAAGAAATACCTTTTCCCTACACCGTCGAATCGACGGACCATCTCATCTTCAAACTAAAGGACTTTTTTAGGGATTACTTTACTACTGCTCCGATTTCAACTCTCAGATTCTGACATGATTTACCTTCTTAGCAGATTGTCAGTTATAATATCGAGTTAGTTCATTGGAATTAGATACCAATTTAATGCTTTATTCATTGTTCCATTCCTTTATCCATTGATGGATGCAGAGGAGAAAGAAGGGGCGATCGCTCACCCCCTTGATGACTTTGTAGTAAACGCTACTTATTTGCCAAGAATCTGGTAAGTAACTTGAGTGTCAAGTTTTTCCTCGATCGTCATTCATTCGCTGAATTTATGAATAAAAAACTGTATTTTGAAAATTAACTGGAAATGAGGTCATAAGAAAACAGTCTTTTATAGTTTGCTTCAAGATGCGTCCCTGTTGTTACCCACGGATCGATGTAAGTTCCCATATTAACGGCCCTGGAAGATGTGCTGAAGACTGTTCTTATTTAGGAATGAGAGAAATGAAGATAACTTTCTCTCAGTGCCATTCTAAATATGGAGAACGTCATCAACGGACCTATACTAGCATTAAACATGACTTAAATATTTACGTTCAGAGCCAAACAGTTTTGATTCGAAAAAATCCACCCAACACCTTAACCATTACTCATTTTTACTCCTGAAAACCTTCACATCAATCATATTAGGCAAATAATGATTCCCAGACATTAAGATAAATTTCAGTATCAAAAACTGCTTCACAGAATATTTTCAACGAAATAATTCCACTGCCATACACTCCTTAGCACCGCATCGAAACCTTCTCTCCCGAATCTTTACCCATTCAAAGGCTCCCGGTATCGTGAGGTATGGTGGGGACATGTCCCAGGGAGCGCTATGGCGACCGTGGAGTCCTTCAAGGAACCCTTAAAAACCTGGTATCATAATAAGGAATATATATATATATA
>KZ309019.1:209756-279662 GCA_000376725.2 Ladona fulva
ATATATATATCTGTTTATAGTAATAATGTATTTTTGAACCTGAAAATGTATGTACGTATCATAAAAGTGTATTGTTTTAGATAATAGATGTTCTGTAGTAGGCAAAATCCTTGTATCATTGAGATTAGCAATATATAATCTACTGTATGATTTTATAAATTATAGAATTCTAGTTATTATAGTATAGCAATAAGTTACCACCGGAGTAATATTCCGGTACTACTCTTACACCATAATAATTAACAACAACATATGTAGTATTAATAGTAAAAATAAATTATCCCCAAACCGTCCGGACCATCCACTTTCCCTGCTCTCAACCCTTTTTCCTGCATTTTCATTTCCTGTACACTCCGCTAAACCACCCTTTTCCCTTACTTAAGTCTTTTTCTGCGTAACTTCCTCACTTAATTATGACCGATCCGTGTCGAAAGCGGTTGTTTTAAATATACCCTGAGCAAGTATATGTTTTAGCTACATCCTTTAAAATTTACCTTGTCAACTTTACCTTATAAAGATGGAGAACCACACTTTTCAAATCCCACTATGATATCAGAATACGACCCTGGTTCATTTTTTAAGATCTTTTTGTGCCGGTGAATGTTATATGTCACTTCTTTGTTTATGCAAATTATGTATTTAAACCTCAGGGTGGACTTACTGAAGTCGTCAGCAGTTGTGTAAGCAGTCGGTAACAATATTTATAGTTTAAAATATCTTGCAACTATTTCCGTGTAAATGCAAAATACTTATTGAAGGGCGAACCTTAAAACGAGTATTTCTGCGATTTAGTGAGCGTAAAAAACTCTCCATCTTGTGAATTGGAAAAGGACTCTAACAGAGAAAAAGTGGAAAAGGGTCTTTTCGCCGGTTCGGAAGCTCTGCTATAAAGAGCAAAATGGCAGGCGTCTCTTTAAAACGTGGCATCACCGTCTTTGAGTGATTAGTCTCATTATAAACAACTTTATGTAAGATTCGAAGCATGTTATAGGAAAGCAATTAAATTTTATTAATGTATTGCTTAATTTCTGTCCACGTTGACAGAAAGGTCAGCACTCTGACTTAAAGATACTCGAATCGAATCCATTAATGTATATATTTGGGGGTGTTTGCCAAAGATTGATTGAAAGGGTCGACTAGAATCAAAAATATCTAGAGTTTAATATCGCGAGTTCTCTCGTTTGTTTGTCATCAAATCATTATTATTTTCCTTGACCTGAAGCGCCAACTGAGAGAGAAAAAAGAAAGCGCTCAGTCATGATTCTGATTGAGTTCGGACGAGAAAAGGGGAAGAAAGAAATAAGAAAAGAACATAATAGAAAGAGGATGTTGAGAGAAAATGCAGGTGGAGAGGCGGGGAAATAGTTACCGCCGCAAAAGAGAATAAGGAGAAAAAAGGAATGTGAGAGAGGCAGGGGGTTGAGAGAGGGACTCCGTTAACGGAAATTGCGAAGGGGTATAGCCTTAGTATAGTGTAATTTATGGGAAGGGCTCTATTAAAATGGGGAAACATAAAATACGGTTGATATGAATGATAATACAGATGGCACCTTATAGATCGGCGAGTAAAAAGTTGCTAAAATAATCTGACTTTTGAAATTACAAGCTCCTTGTGTAGTTAGAGCAATGAAGTGTTTGGAAGTTAGAATAGAGATTAGAAACATAGTGATTAGAATCACTATTCCATTCCATCTTGAAGGATTAAAGACTGACGAATCATAAATTCTTTTAGAAACGAAATTTTTTAAGTGCATATATATATATATATAAGTTTATTGACTAGTTTTCTGGATAAAGTTTTCCAAACAACAAGATTATGATACGATTTATACGTATTTCGAATCCATAACTCATAAGTATTTTGATTATCCCGATGATTAAAAGTCTAATTCATTAAGAAATGAGTAAGGCAGTGACAATTTTTGCCACCTTAGGAAGAAAAGATTTTGGCGCCCCAATTTATCTAGAGTTAGGTGTACTAGCAGATGTTAGATAAACACCATATCATAGAGAAAAGGGACAAACAGAGATAGATACTGTCACTATAAACATTGTATAAACAAACCTCAATCGCAAGAAATGTGCAATCACATTGCCCATGAAGTATTTTCTAATTTAAGAAGTAGGTGAAATAAAAAAGTATCCAAGTTAATTTTCTTGAAATTTTAGTTAAAAAGTTATTTCTGATCATAAATTCATCGATTTGTTTTATACTGAATGCAAAAAATTCAATTCTAATCGCAAAGTTTTGCGAACTTTTAAATGACTGCACAAAATATCTCATACCAAAAAAGGTACTTCCTGAAGTTGTCTATAAACTTTACTGATATGGAAAACGCAATTTTATCATAATCATAAAACTTTAAACTCACAAAATTTATCACCCAAACAATAGAATTTTTCATGCAAATCATAGATGCAACAACTAATTGAAAGAATAATTTAAAATGATCACTAAATAGTACTAAATATATCCCTTCGACGTCGATGTATTAATCTGGCAAACGCTTAGTGACCTCTAAGTAGAGTTCTGTTAAAGATAAGACCACTTTTAGTTTTACAAAGCCTTTAAGGAGACATTATGGGAGAGTGTCGTGGAAATATCGTTAAAATTTCGTAGAAAAATAATTTGGGCGTTAGCAGGGTAATAAGGAGGCTCAATATAAGCTCGTAGTTTTTAAATATAAATTTTAAATATAAAATAAATTTTTACTTCCTTAGACTTATAATTTTCTTTCTTTTTGTGGAAAACATGTTTCATTACATCATCGAAATATATAAATTCTTCTATCTTCTAATAAATTTTCTAATAAATGGAAATTCTTTAATATTATATTCAGTAGATAACATTGGTGGGTCAGATAGTCTCTTGGTTCATGACCGCTGATATTTGTTTTATTAATTCCAGTGTACTAATTGAATGCACTCCTTTCAATTCATTATAAAATATTCTATTTAGAAAATCTACTGGGTTAAGTGCAGTTTGAGTAGAAACTATGTCAATGTCTCTCGATTTATGTTGTTAATGAAACCAGAAAACATATTTACAAACTGTTTACATACATACATTCTTTCTCTTTTTTAAAGGCTTAAATTGATATCTCGAAAAACTACTAGTGATTACTGCAATTGCCTGTCATTCTTGGCTTTCTTTTTCAGGTCATCAACTGCTATCCCCATATTACAGAAATTATTTGAAATGCCAATTAATCCGGTATCTAACTCAACCCTTAAGATAATACTTGTGTGAATATAAGAAAATAATCGCATCTATTCCCCCTCCCAACATAATTTCCAAAATTTGGATGCGTCTGAAATCCAAACATTCGAAAATATAACGTAATTTTAATGAATGTCTGTAAGTTATTACTTCCATATTTTCATTTCAATCGATAGCTAAATTCCATAATTAAAATGGTTATCTTTATTACACTTTCTTTCTTTTGGTGCTTATCTCGATTTCCTATTACTGTTCTCTATAATTTAATTTAGCGAAAGAAACGAACCCTGCAAGCGAAAAAAACTAAACTCACATTTATTTTTTATAGAAACAATTTTATACGTCTGGAGTCGAACAGGGGAAGGTTAATTAAATAAAAGGTAGCCTATACTCTGCGTAGGGAAGATATTTAACTACTTTTAAAGTTTCAAAGTTGTGCAACGTCTGGCTCACGAGATTCGGAGGCACATAAACGCATACACGCACTTACATACATCCATTTTTATATATGTAATAGACGATAGATTTTCAAAATTCGGCCGCGGCTAGACACAAGTCTGGTGGCAGTTTAATTAAATAAGATCAAAAATAAAAACAATTCAACTTATTTAAAAATGAAACAATACACAATAGAGTATCTCAGATACATGTGGCACTCTTTACATTACATTGAAACTTAATTTAAACAACATATTTACACAATTTACATTTCTATATATCAATTAAATCTACATCATTTTCTAAACTTCTTTTTACTCTTAGGCAAGGGTATGAAGACCTTTTCAGGCAAATTTTTCCTCTATGTAATCCCTCTATTTATGAATGAATACTTTGCTAAATCTGTTCTTTTTTTCTTAGCTTTAACTTCTGCTTATGATCCCCTCGAGCAATAGAAATCGGTTCTTCTATTCTGCTCCTCAAATTATTTTATTTCCAGTTTTCAAGATTTCCAAGTTTTTCTAATTTTTCCCAACCCAAAATTTCTAATATTTTCCTTACGCTATCTTCTTTATTGTGTCTCCGTAACACATATCAAGCAGATTTTAATTGCACTTTCTCGACCTTTTTAATATTAATATTATGCCATTCATTTGTAGCATATTTTAATATTGGCCTCACTATTGCCTTACATCTCAACTCTTTCGCTTTCCTACTACTTCCTTTAAGCTTTTTATTACGTAATGTATATTTTATAACGCTTTAGATACGATATTATTCCGATATTCTTTCTTTGTCGCAGAGTTACTGTGCATCTACCTTATATACTTCCGATAGCAGCAATGAAATCTGTATGTTTGATATTAAAATTTGAATTCTGCTAACGACTTTAGCCACATTTACATCGCAAACCTAAAGAATTTAGTGATGCAATAGGCCATTTGTTCGCATTCATCGAAAAACAACAGACGAAAAATAAAATCCTTGTACATCTGCTTTGTAGAACGAGGGCTTCTGAGTAGTTGTGGTCATTATTATATTTTAATAGCATTATATAAACGCGTTTCAATTGTAAGCTTTATGAATTTGCTTTGTGCATTTGCTTTTGAAGACCAACGGCTGCGTCATGATTTTTCCACATCCGTAAGTTCAACCCAACAAAACCAGCAAAGTAAAGGTGCAGTTTTTCCACTTTTGCGAAGAATCTTTTATGTTTACGAGTATTTTTAATCGAATAAAAACAAGTCAAATAAAGAAAATGTATATGGCAGAGATATGCTCTAAGATGAATTCCTCGCAACCGTTTAATTTACTGTTCATTCAGAAGCATAATTATGTTTCAGTAATAAAAGAGTAGGAATGGTGGGAAATATTAAGGTATTGGCCGAAGTGGGTGGATTTTTTCGAATCAAGATTGTTCAGTTCTGAACATCTACATCTACATATGTATCCTACAAGCCGCCTTTCGGCGTATGGCAGGGGGTGCATGCACCAAGTCTCTACTTCCCTAATCAATCACTTTCGCGTATCGTTCGCGGAAATAATGAATTTTTGAAACGACTTCTTCTGGCATCTATTTCTATGTTCTTTCTCTCAGAATCAGAACGGCCTATGTCACAGGGAGGACGTATTATATCGAATACATCTTCTACGAAAGTACCTTTCGTGAACGTTTTAAATAAATTGAGTCCTTGTTTAAATCTTCTGTCTTCTAGAGATTCTGATCCTGCGTCCTGAAGTATTTGTGTACCACTCCCTGATTTTTTTTAACAGTTTTTTACAAAACGTACCGTAAAGTACAAATTGCTTTTTGCGCAGTACATCGCTGCGTTCCCCTCATCTTACCTTGTGAGCTTCGTTCTACGTCTGGGATCTTTTGTTAGTTAACGGTGGAGAGTTTGAGGTTCAATTCTTGGGCCAAGACTTCACAGTCTGTCACCAATTCTTTTAATTCAGCCGTCCTCCAACATTTTCCAGGATTCATGTTTTTTTCTGGAGGAATTCCGCCTCTGTCTGCAATGTTAAAAGGCCTTTGAATGTCTCAATTTTAAATCGAGAGTCGGCGCAACCGAACCCATTTTGGCGGATCCCCTTGTCTACCTCAACCCGTCCGAGTCTGCCCCATTAACGGGGAAAGGGAAGAAAATGAAAGGGGGAGAAAAGGGCGTCCCTCACGTATTCGGAATGAAGATGTCAAAAGGGGGACACGTAATTTAGGAGGCAATACCCTCTCCGAGAGCCTTTATTACTCCAAACCCTTGCTACCCATTGTGAAGGGAACGTGTTTGATGCGATTGCTAAAGGAATATCTGTTACTTGCGTGAGTGCGGTCGTGGAAATTGATGTCCTACGGAAAGACCTCTGGAGGCTCACGCCGGTGCGCCTAAAAATTACTCTGGCACACACAACTTATAAGATTCCAACCTTTTCGTTCGCTTTTACAGGGTTGGAAGTAAACGAAGTGTGCGAAGAAAATTTCAAAATCATTCATAATGATGTAATTGCAGAATGGTGGAGTCTTACGTCTGATGATATTGGTGATTTGAAAGTTAGCACAGCGATGAAGTATTATTTTTATTTGTACTCGTTCTTGCCGAATTTGAAAAGCCCTGATGGCGAATTTAAGTAATGCATCATAAATTATCTACAATATATTAACTTAAGTCATAATTAATAACAAATCTATTGTATAATAAATGGATACGAATTAAATGCATTATTTTATGGATAAAGTATTGATATATAAGTATTCTTTGCTCTCAAAAATATTTAGATATAGAAAAATATATCATTTTATCGTCATTATTACTTATTATGTTTTCAAGTTCCCTGTTAGGTCTTCATAGCGATCCCGAAGCCCAAGAAGTCCACATCTAACGTCATATTTCCAAGCAATTTCTTATTTATCTCATATTCCGTATCGCAGCCTCATTCGTACAAAAGATTGGGATTGCTTCCAACTATAATGAAGATAGTCCAATTCGGGGAGAGTCTCTAAATCATCCGCAAGTAAGCTGAATTACTAAACATTTCATATCTGCGAACATAATCGTCGAAGTTAAATCGATCTCTTATTCTTAAGTACTTATTTATTTCTGTCCTGGCACTTAATTTTCATAATTTCACTTAGCTTTTTATAACTACCAAAATCCTTTTTTCCATTCCACGTTTAAGATATAAATAAATGGATAACGTAGCTCTCTCGCCGTCGCAAACTTGCTTCTCCGTAGAGTTTGTAACCACGGAAACCACTTTTCCTCGCTGAACTTCCAAACAAACGCCTCTCCATAAATGCAAGGTAGTCTTTGAAGGTATCTCCACACAGAGAACTGTCCTCTGCAATTCTTCTCGCCCACCGATGTAATTGCGGATGAAACTGTCAACAAGCACCACTTCCAGATGTTTGCCAGGGGGTGACTTCACAACTAATGAATAGGGAGAGATCGTCTGTCTTATGGGAAATATTCTCCTAATCAAACAGAGAAGGGATCTCTGGAAGCGTTTACTTTTCACTGTATTTAGTCATGAGTCATTTGTTGATATATTGGAGGAGTTCATGTTTACCCAACAATTATTTAACGTTATTATTTTTACGCTGCTCTCAAATACACACATGAAAATTGAATAAACCAACAGAGCTGTTGATATACATCAATATACCTATACATCAAGGAATAAGGAAAATGTGTATTCGAAATGAAATTTCGTACTTCCACTTTTGATTTCGAGAGTGAATCAAAAAGTATCCGTATTTGAATACAGACGACGCGCGACGTTGCTAAGAGAAGTTGCATAGTGTGCGGCTGTTTTTATACAAAACCAAACCAAAGACTTTCAATTCCACGATGACTTAAGTCAGAACGAATATGGCATCTTCGAATCAGAGGCCTTCTTTGAACTGTTTGATCCTAAATGGAGTTAATAATTATATTGAAATCTGTATGATAAGGCGTGACTACATGGAAAGCCATGAAACAGAAGAGACTACACATTTTTTTTAAATTCTACACATTTAAAAATAGAAACGAAATTAAAAGATTGTGTATTTTCTTGTTTTATTGCTTTCCACGAAGTCCCGCCTTATCAGGATGATATTATTCTTAGTATCAGTACGGCAACTAAGGCAAAATTATACACAACGTGCAGAAATTACAGCATTTTCTGCTCTCTTCTGTCTAATACTCATATTTTTATATTACGTTAGAAATGGTATTATTTGTGGGAGAGACTCTCACACTGCAGTGTATAAAATTATTCTCCTCATTTCACATCAAAAGATTCTACAAAAATATGAAAAATAGCAAACAAAATGACCTATACTATTAACTAACATGTGGACACTAAATGAATTAAATTCGGTTGTGAATCATAGATTTCGTACGCTGTAAAACATTAAGGGATGGAAGAAATTTATATGGTGCCTTTTTTCTGTCTTTCTAGGATTACTCAGATGATGTTTTTGAGTAAGTACTTAAATAAGTTCTCCTGAAATTCTCGCTTTGAGCTAAGAGTTTTCGGCTTGAGCTCGAGTCCTACAATACTGGCTACGAGCCAGTATCGTAGGACTCGAGCAAGCTGAAGTCGTTCAATATATTATAGTACTTTATTGACGTACAACATTCTCATAGATCTTCAGTAGGAATACCGAATGTGAACTGGTGTCGTATTAAACTTATTTTACAGTTTTACAATGTTTTACACATTAGAACACATTCATCCCTCTTCCACATTCCACATCACAACAATATTCATCATACTACAAATATAAACAACATGTTGTGAAAATACTATGCAATACCTTTAAATAGTTCATTCCATTTCACATCTTTACTATAAAGTATGCATTAAATAATTATAATACGCTATCATAAACTCTTGATATTGCACCATTTTATACACACAAGATACACTCTTGTACAGAAGCCAAATGAACATTAAATATGCGTGGACGTTGTATCAGGGCTATTCTAAAATTGAAACATTTTTCCAATTCCAGCAAAAATAGCTGAAAATTCGAACATAACCTTTCCTTAAGAGCAATTGTTGAAAATTTAATTCCCATGTACATAGGGTAATATTCTTATCGTTTTAATCTATGTATAGGGTAATTTATTAGCGTTTTATTTCTTGTGTCATGATGATGGTTTGGTAAGTATCTGGATAAGCTAGACCAATTCTTGTGCATATATTTCATGATTTCTAATATACATAGTGATGGTAGACTAAGAATATAACTATTTCTTTTTAATTTCATTGCACTTTGCATTTTCTACAGAACTTTCGGCTTCTAATTGCTTCTAAAATCCATCTATAGGTCTTCTCTTCATCTTCTCAGCTGAATGCTTACACTCATGGTCTTTCTCCCATCCCATCTCCTTAAGCCCAGCGCTCTCCTGTTATATTTTAGACGTCTGATTTCCCTAATTCACATCTATTTGGGCCGAAAATACTCCTTGTATACGCCGAAAAACTTTGTAGGACGCAAAAATTATTTTTTATTTGATTTTTAATCTCTCTTCTCTGTAAAAGACTATACCATGCAAATGATTCCATTTATTCCAAATCAATCGAATCTTCTCGAAAGGATAAGACAAAAACATGGCATGATGACGATGGGAAGTGAAGATGGGATGAAATAAACATACACCGAGAAACTGAAAATTGAAGACATTAGAGTTCTACGCACGAGAGGTGGAAGCCGCCGCGATCTCATCCGCAAATGTTCATAGTTTAAATAGCAGTCTGTTGCAAGTGAAAAAATGATTGAATACTACTTAATAGTCGAACCTGATAGTATAGGAATTATTAAGACATTCTCTGTATTTGGAAGGGCTCATCTAGGCAAATGGACCAATTTCTAAACATTCTGAACTCTCTTCACCCCTCTCTAACTTTTACAATGGAGAACGAAGTCAACCATTCCCTTATATTTTTAGATTTAAACCTGCGCATTACCGACTACAAAATTCAATTCTCCATTTATCGGAAACCGTTCTTCACCGATCACACCATTCCTGCTCCGTCCAACCACCATCAGTCACACAAGCTCGCTGCCTTTCACTCTCTGATCCAGAGACTACTCACCATTCCTATGTCCCCCAATGATTTTAAAAAAGAACTCTCTACCATCCACACAATAGCCGTCAATAATGGTTACTCCTCAAGTCTAATAAACAAATTAGTAGAACGCAAAAAGAGGAAAATTGTTCTAAGTCATGTCTTTTCTCCATCTCCCATCAACATTCAGAGACCTCCGTTTATCAAATTTAATTTCATAGGAAATTCCACCTATAGAATTTGCAATGCCTTCCCGAAGTCAGATTTCCGTATAGCCTTTTCAAAGAACAAAAATTAAAAATCCCTATTATGCAATGAGAAGGACAAAATAGACCCTTCACTTAAACCGGGAATATACAGGATCCACTGTAATGAGTGTGACAGTATTTACATTGGACAAAGTCGCCGAAATATTCAATTAAGATGCAATGAACATCATAAAACTCTACTGAACAGTTCAAGATTCCACTTTGAAAACAATCATTCTTCCAGTTTCACTCCTACAATCCTTCATTCTTCTGCAAAAGGCTTCAATTTAGACACCATAGAGACATTTCATATCCTTCATCACCTCCATCATTCACATTCGCTAGCCAATGAACAACTTGTTACAGATAATCCTTCAAACCTCTTAACTTGCCTTTTTCCCTCATTACCACCTCCACCATCGGTCAACTTTTCTGCTGGACCTCCCCCTCCCCTACCCTCCAACTGATGGCTCCCACATGTCTCCCAAGACCCTTCCTCCCACCATTTTTTTTTCCTTTCCCCGATTTGTTTTCCATTACATCCCTATGTCTCACTTCTTTTGCATTCCTAAGCCTGACGATGAACTGAAAGTTCGAAACCATTGGTTACTAACCAAAATATATTTGTGCAAAAGTACAAGTTGTATTTATTATTTCATTTAAAAACTTAAGGGAATCTTACACTGAGCCCGGTTGAATTTACTTAAGAACCTTTCAAAATTCAAACTTTCACTGCATAAAAAAGCAGAGGAAAATGACTCCATGGATGATTGATTTTTCTAAAAGTAGCTATTCAATTCATTTCCTTACCTGTAAATTATTTTGTAAAATGTAAATAAGCATGCCTTTGGGAAATATGACTAAAAATGTTACCGTTAAAGGTTCGGGAGAATTCTAAGGAACATACTGGAGCAATTGTGTTAAAAAAAGAAGAATTTCTACAGTAAAACATTTTGATGCCGACTTATTTCAACAGATGGAAAACGAGCACAGCTATTGGATACTGCTCATCTGTGCGACCGCCAAACCTATTTCCAGAGTGCTTTTTAGTAGAAAGCCATCAGCTGTAGTTGTGATTATTACCTTTAACATATTATTCATTATCCATCGTGCATTTAAATAATATAGCCTATGTCTCTGAACTAGATGAAAATAATAGGCAGTAACATGATAGTGCATACCAATAACAATCAGAGCATTTTTATGTTCAGATACAATGTCTCTAATGAGGAGGGATTGAGACTAAGAAGTCTCTCCTTTCATCTAACCTGTCGGTATAAATAAAAACAAACAAATTAGTGAATAGAAATAGAGAAAAAATAAAGGAATTGTGTATTTAAAAAACCTAAGTAATATCTTAGGAAAAAAATATCCGCAGTAGAAAAACAACCACAAGAAGGGGGGTGGAAAAACCTGCACAAACATACTGATAGTAGTACAACTGATGGACATTTTTAAGTAAATCATTTCCACTGTCACATTATAAGCTTGTCTTGGTTTATCGTTCAGAGGAAGTTACGAAAGCGCGTCCAAAAAGGTGAGGTTACTTGCAGTCGAACACTTTCATACGATACCTCCCAGTCTTCCAAAAGCAAGTGCAACTCAATTCACACTATTCGAGACCATCGTTTACGATAATCATAAAATAGTATTCATTAAGGGACGAATGTTATTGTAACATCCAATACCAACCAATCAAAGGGATACAAAAGGATTTCCAAACTTTCGATGAAAATGTCTTTTTCATCAAAAACTTTTTAAGATAAGATATTGGTATATTTTAGTTTACTGGAATTTTTAAATAATGTATGATAAATAGCCCTTCTCTGGACTACAACCTTGTGGTGGTGGAAGGGCTTGTGTGTTCCTATGACCTAGAGAGCGTAACTGGCGGGAACTATGTTCCTGGTAGGGTCACCCATGCCGGTATGGTCAATCGGTAGGGACCAGAAGAAAGGTTGTCCACGCAGCGTCTGTACCTCAGTGAGGCGGCTGCAAAGGCGTCTGTACCCCAGTGGGCGGCCATTATGGGTGATAGTGGTGTCACGTTAAGAAAAGGGTTGAGGAAGGCAAGGGGAGACCACCATGACTGCCACATTTTATCCCTAGAAATTATGATGTGCCAATATAAGAATATTGTAAATGGCGTAAACGGGACTCAGCCCTCTACGGAAAGTGTCGCGCCTGGCAGTGATAGGAGTAAGGCTATCATGGTCGTCATTCCACGAAACCCTTACCCAGGAAACGACAAGAAAAGAAGAGAGAAGATGACCAAGGAAACAAGGGTGGGAACCTGGAATGTTAGGAAAATGTTTAGGAAAGGGAAGTTGGAAAATGTAAAGGTAGAAATGAAGAGGTCCAACATTAACATTATAGGGCTATGTGAAGTGCGATGGAAGGATGGGGGTGATTTCTGGAGTGATGATGTCAGAGTAATTTTCAGTGGGGGAAATTCTAGCCAGAGGGGAGTTGCGGTAGTGCTAGACAAGAAAGCGGGAAAAGCCGTGATAGCTACAGAGCTAATAAGCGACCGGGTTATGTCAGTAGAAATAAAGGCTGAGCCAGTAAACACGGTGATAGTTCAGGTGTACTTGCCCACTAGCGAACATAGTGATGATGAAGTAGAACTTGTTTATGAACAAATAGAAGAAGTAATGGGAAGGGTTAGAGGCAATAAAAACCTAATTGTAATGGGGGACTGGAATGCAGTAGTTGGGCAAGGCAAAGATTGAGAAGAAGTGGGAGGGCTCGGACTAGGAAATAGAAACCAAAGGGGCAGAAATTAGTAGACTTTTGCAAGAGGAATATCCTCTGTATTACAAACACTTTTTCAGCACCATAATAGGAGGTACACATAGAAAAAGCCAGGAGATACGGATAGGTACCAAATTGATTACATTTAGGTAAAAAAAAGGTTTAGAAATAGTGTTAAAAATTCAAAAAGTTACCCTGGTGCTGATGTTGACTTAGATCATAACCTGTTCATGATGAAAACCGAGCTAAAGTTAAAAAAGATCTTTCGAGGAAAAATTACACCCAAATGGAACCCTTAAGCCCTTAAGAATGGGAAAGCGAGACAGTTCCATAAGTCAGTCAATAAGGTCTTAGAGGATAAGGGAAGGGAACTTACTATAGACAGAGAATGGAAAGATTGGAAACAGTCTCAGGAATAGTGCCCAAGTAACTATTGGGAGGGTCAAACGAAACAAAATTAGGAAACCATAGGTGAGTCGGAATGGGCAGAGTTAGGGAGAGGGGTAAGACAAGGATGCCCATTATTGCCATCGCTTTTTAATATATGTGCAGAGGAAATGGTGATTGAAGCTTGGGAAGAAATAAGCAAGGGAGTGATAGTTGGAGGGATAGTGGTAAAGTCAGTAAGATATGCAGGCGATAGAGCTATTGTGTGCGATTCCGAAAGGGGATTAAAAATACTAATAAATGCACTAAACGATAAGGCAAGGGAATGTCAAATGAAAAAAAAAACGTAAGTAAAACTCAAGTAATGAGATTAACTAAGGAAAAGAAGGCTAAGTTAACGGTCAGGATGGATGGGGAAAAAGTAGAACAGATGGACAAATTCTCGTACTTGGGTAGTGTTCTACCTTGGGATGGGAGGTGTGGAGATGAGGTTCGAGAAAGAGTAGCATTAGCCAAGGAAGCTTTTATGAAGCGAAGGGAATTGATGACAAAGGGTCTCGATAAAGGAATCAGGAAAAGATTGGTAAAATCCTTGATATGGAGTGTTTTTCTGTGTGGATGTGAAACGTGGACTTTACGAAAAGAGGACATCAAAATATTGGAGGCATTTGAGATGTGGGTGTGGCGTAGAATGGAGAAGGTGAGCTGGGTGGATAGAAAAACAAACATAGAGGTGCTAGAAATGGTTGGGGAGGAAAGGGTTTTAATTGAAGTAACTAAGCGCCGACAAAAGAAATGGGTAAATCAAATATTGAGAGGAGAGGGATTGCTGAAGAATGTAATAGAGGGTAGAATGCAAGGGAAAAGACAGAGGGGAAGGCATAGGCAAAAGATGTTAGATGACATAAAGGGTGGGGTGAGTTACTAGGTAACGAAGGAAAATGCTATGAACAGGGAATATTAGGGCACATGGACCTACCGAAAGGTAGAACACTTATGTATAAGCTCCCATTTAGTAATTTGTGGTAATTTTGTTCAGGGAAAAACTATCTGATGTGAGAGATAATTAGCACTCACATCAGATACGTGAATTCTTTATTTCTCTTGGAGCACACAAATTCACGGAAAAGTTGACATTATAAGTTGTGGAAGCCATTTACATATGTATTTCTCAATGATCATTGATTCCACGCCCGATGTGAGTTATACAGATCGACTCTCTTTTAACTTATTGACACCCATGTTCTTCGCATATTACATTCCAGCTCGATTCATTTCAAAATAGGCTTTTCTTGAATTAAACCAAATTTCACTGTCATAAAAACACGTTGGTAATACCAGGTTTAGGTGATAAATTCAGAGAAAGTAGGTTCTTGGGAGATTTTGTGGACAACATGAGTCATCCCTGTTACATGGGCCGTTCTAATAGCGCGAGAAAATAGAATAATTAGATGTTAGAAAGAATCTCTAAACGAAAAGTTCAATTTTTCGCGAACGATAAGGGGAGCTGATCAATCAGGATATTCGAGTCATAGTGCATACACCCCTTGCCAATCTCCGAAAGGTGGCTTGCAGGCAGGTGTAGATCCCATTTCTATACACCATATTTCCCGGCAGATAAGACGCGCTTTTTTCCCTCAAAAATTTAATCTGAAATCGGGCTTCGTCTTATGGGCAGACATTGATAATTTTTCCTGACGTCAGGAACAGCCATACAATAGTAATTGTAAACAATGTTGCGCTTTGGCTCGTAGGTTTTGTCTTCTAATCGCCGTGGAACCCTTTCCAGCAATGCTGTGCTTTTCTTTCATTCTTCCGTAAATTGACTCTCTTTTGCGAATCTTGTTTCTTTGTTTCACTGTACGTGGTTTGCGTTGTTATATGTACAATTTTTGCTTCGTACGCCTGAAAAATCACGGTACGTTTTATTGGATGGCGCATCTTATATGACGGTGCAACTTATGGGCTGGGAAACATGGCACTTACCGTCTTTAATTTAGTACATCCTTCAGTATTTTATGTTTTTTAATCCTGTCAATCTCCATATTGAACCCACGAACCCTCAGTGGAGAATCTCAGAGATACATTGTAAAACAAGAATTAGGTAATTCGAACGCAAAGTAACATCGTTCTGTGCCAAGTACCTAAAATCCTTTCCTTTAACATTTAATTAAAAGACGTGGAGGGAAAACTAGAGAAAAGAGTTTTGATAACGTTATGATAATTAAAATTACTTAGTGATTTCCTTTCTATTTCTTCACGATTCTGGAGCACATCTTTATATAGTGTATCCTATATTGTTTTTGTTCTCTTTTTTGTATTCAGTGAAAGCATTTTCAATTTGGGTTGACAGGCGAGGCAGGTCTGTGCTCCCTTCTGGTAACAACATCGGAAAGTTCGGAGGTTCTTTAAGTCATGGCACAGGATAAGGATAAGAAAGTTGCGCATTTTAAAGGAATAATTCGGAGAATATCGGTGACGTTTATGCGAAGGCGAGTTTAGTTAAGGACTTTAGAATCAGTTGTGACACATCCTTGTCTTACTCCGCAAGGTGCTCTGGGATTTTCGTTGAGATGTGCTAATGACTCAAACTTTCTTAAGAATTTGCATTTCATATTGTAGAGGACGGGTGGAGGGTTACATTGATAGCGGAGACGAGAGGCTGCGCTGTTTTGATAAGAATTTTTCCCCCGCAGTGTCTCGAAGTAAAATTGCTCCGAGAATTATCTGCTAACAAGTGAATTCTCTTCCCCTTTGAAATATCTCAGTTAGAATATCTTTCACTTTAAGATGAATTAAATAATATTTATTTAAATTTTAGAAATTTTAAATCAAAATAATTCTGATATTTTTGAAGAGATATATGAAAATAGTGTTCTGTTGTTTTAATTCTTAAAGAATTATCTAATCAATGTCCCTTTGTAAATAGATCAATTTTAACATTTTTACGTCAAAACTAGACATTTCGGCGNGAATTAGAGGAATTTTTGGTCTCCAAGCCATCTAATTCATCTATATTAAGGAGCAATTTTGAAACAATTTTACGTAACATTGAATTCTTCTGTAATTATGAAGAATTGCTTACTATGATTGCCATGTCCCTGATAATGTACGCATTTTTTATATCTATACCATATAGTAATCTTAAGATTAAGTAATGGCAATATCAGATTCAGACTCTTACTTTGAATTGTCTATGTCTATGCAAGTACCCTGCAATCCGCCTTTTGGTGTGTGGCAGGGGGTGTACACCATGACTGTATTTCACTAGTAAACGATGACTTTCGCGTAGTTAATTAATTGAAATTCAATTTGAGTTTTAATATTGCCTGAAATATATTGGAAGTGTGATGGATTTCACTGTACGAATCGAAACTTTTTGTTCGTTACTTTCGGTGTTTCCTTCCTGAAAATTGATATTTTTCTTTGAATTTTGTCGAAATGATTTGTCTATGATTTTTGTAAAGTCTTCAGCCCGAAGACTAGTTTGAACGTCATCCCTCTACCGTAAGCAACGAAAAACTTTGGAGAGGGGGCTGAGGCGACTAGGCAAGATGAGGAGTGAGGTAGTTTTCCATTGCTTTCCTTACTGAGACGGAATGCAATAAGTGGAACAAGTCCACAAGAGCGAAGCACAATGGCTTCACGAGTAACACTTTCCGTTGCATTAAAAAAAGAGAGACCTTAATCAATGCCATTTTTCAGCATCACTCATACCTCAGTAGCTCTTATATAAACACAGATATGAAAAAACTGAGACAAAAGTAAGAGAAAAATACAATTTTCTGTATCTTTCATCCATTCATCGAGACATAGTAGCAGGACGTTGTCTATGATGCAAGTAGGCAAGTAAATGTAATATTAGTTTAAGAGGAAGAGAATCTTTCCGTTGGTCGTCATGACAACCGCTCCTCCTGCTCGAGATGGAGTTTCTCCCCACTGCACTCACTTAAAGAGGAATGGCAGTATCACGCCCCTTTCCCACGGGGACTTAGGGCCGCATGAAATGTGGGCCTCGCAGATTGATTGGGGCCCTGGAAATAGAGAAGGAGTTTATCTAGTTTATCTCTCGTCTGATACGCTCTTTGATCACACGGGAGGTCTGTAAGTTGTTTTCTCATCCGTGTACACACACAAATTATGATTTAGAGAGGAATTTGGGAATGTATTAGTTTCATTCATCTTCCGGGGCCAAGTCATTACTTTTCAATATTATCTAGTTTAGTGATTATTCGAATGCTGCCCCACGCGTCATTATCATGTATTCTGCCTTTTGGCTGGTCCCATGCACCAAAGCTGTCTCCAATCCGTCCTTTTCTTTGGTCTCCTCGTAGCCACCTATCTTTACTTCGTCTATCATTTCTTCTTCATCTTCTCTTTTCTCCTCCCACTGTTCCCTCAATTGCAGTAGTTAATATCCCCTTCTTCCTTAAAACGTTTCCAATTCAGTTCCTTTTCTCTTCTGTACTGTTTTTAGTAGTGTTCTTTCCTCCCTAACTCTTCTTAGCACTCCGTCATTCCTTACTCTATCTACCCATTCTATTCTCACTAGCCCCCTAAACCCACGCATCACCATGGCATTAATCCTATCCTTTCCTCTTCTTCCCTATGTCTATGTTTCACAACCGTATGTAATAACACTCCACACAACATTTTACCAGTCTCTTCCTCAGTTCTAGATCTATACTGCTGCATAACACATTTCTCTTCTTAATAAAAGCTTCTTTTTCCATAATAGATGAGATGGTCTCGGCCTTGACTTGGTGGTAAATCATTGTAAGCTATGAGAAAGAAACTTTAATATTAACAAACCACAATGTTGTTCTTTTTCCATAGCTATTCTTGACTTAATCTCTACCCTACTCTTCCAATCTTCCTTCAGCATATTACCTAGATATCCATACCCTCTAACCTGCTCTGCGAGTATGATTCCCTCATTCGTCACAACATCCTCTATCAATCACTTTCATAACTTTCGTTTTTCCAACATTTATATTCATTTCATATTCTTCCATTTCATTCATATATTTAAAAGCTGTATATTTCATACAAAAAATTCCTCATATGTTTCACATTATTTTGCACATGAATGCATCATTTTGCACATTAGAAATTATACAGTGGTTCATTTTGTCATTTAACGAAAGAAAAGTGAGAAGAATTGCAACTTAAAACTTCTTCTTCGCTCAACTCCGTAAACTAAGCACCTGTGGAAATATTATTTCCGAAGACGGAAGAAATTAGAGAGATCTATGGTTGCCATAGTTGTGTTAGAGTTCACCAATTCACTATCTATAAGTATCTCATCCCAACCCATTATCCCATCAGTAGAGTTTAATGAACATCCAACGAAGGACTAACATAAATCTATTCGACTGAAACGATGGCGGAAATGATGAATCAGCACATCGTTCAGAGAGCATTAAAGGCGAAATGTAACATTCGAGAATTAAAAATGGCACGGGAGTTTAAAATGCATGTTGTTCCTTGTCTTACTCCGCAAGGTGCTCTGGGATTTTCGTTGAGATGTGCTAATGACTCAAACTTTCTTAAGAATTTGCATTTCATATTGTAGAGGACGGGTGGAGGGTTACATTGATAGCGGAGACGAGAGGCTGCGCTGTTTTGATAAGAATTTTTCCCCCGCAGTGTCTCGAAGTAAAATTGCTCCGAGAATTATCTGCTAACAAGTGAATTCTCTTCCCCTTTGAAATATCTCAGTTAGAATATCTTTCACTTTAAGATGAATTAAATAATATTTATTTAAATTTTAGAAATTTTAAATCAAAATAATTCTGATATTTTTGAAGAGATATATGAAAATAGTGTTCTGTTGTTTTAATTCTTAAAGAATTATCTAATCAATGTCCCTTTGTAAATAGATCAATTTTAACATTTTTACGTCAAAACTAGACATTTCGGCGATATGTTGAATTTATATTATAAGTAATTAAATGATAAAAATTGAATATATTTAACTCTGAGAATTAACCGCTGGTTTCATTTTGAGTGTTCAGTATAAATTAATGTAATTTTTTGACGGAGAAATGCTTCACAGTGGAAAAACAAAGGGCATTATTATTATGGGAACGTATAACACTCCTTCAAGTCAAACATTAAAAGAACAAGATTATTAGAAGAACAAAAAGTTTTATGCACTCCAACGTGGCGATTAGTAATGTTTGAGAATGTTACTAACTGCGATTCTCCTTAGTCAAAACATCGTTCAACAAAATATCTGATAGCTCATATAAATTCGTAGAAACAAACGCTCTGCGTTACATGTTATATTACATGTTCTTAACTTCAGAAAGCTTCATATTTATATAGAATTTCTGTTCCCAAATTCTAAGCACATTCGTGATTTAAACATTATTATGACATTAGAATATAAGTAGGCCTTTTGTAAGCAGTACACGACCTATGTATGTGCAGCCCTCAACGATAATTGCATTTTCCGTTGGTTTCTCATAAGTCGTATTGTATGGCAAAGAAGCGGTTTGAGCTGACGTTCCGTCGCGACTTTTAAATCGTGATATCCTTTAGTTCCCCGATTTCAGAACCTCTATCTGAATCACCAACCCCTTTAATATCTGTTTCTCTTATAAAAAGAATTAGAGGAATTTTTGGTCTCCAAGCCATCTAATTCATCTATATTAAGGAGCAATTTTGAAACAATTTTACGTAACATTGAATTCTTCTGTAATTATGAAGAATTGCTTACTATGATTGCCATGTCCCTGATAATGTACGCATTTTTTATATCTATACCATATAGTAATCTTAAGATTAAGTAATGGCAATATCAGATTCAGACTCTTACTTTGAATTGTCTATGTCTATGCAAGTACCCTGCAATCCGCCTTTTGGTGTGTGGCAGGGGGTGTACACCATGACTGTATTTCACTAGTAAACGATGACTTTCGCGTAGTTAATTAATTGAAATTCAATTTGAGTTTTAATATTGCCTGAAATATATTGGAAGTGTGATGGATTTCACTGTACGAATCGAAACTTTTTGTTCGTTACTTTCGGTGTTTCCTTCCTGAAAATTGATATTTTTCTTTGAATTTTGTCGAAATGATTTGTCTATGATTTTTGTAAAGTCTTCAGCCCGAAGACTAGTTTGAACGTCATCCCTCTACCGTAAGCAACGAAAAACTTTGGAGAGGGGGCTGAGGCGACTAGGCAAGATGAGGAGTGAGGTAGTTTTCCATTGCTTTCCTTACTGAGACGGAATGCAATAAGTGGAACAAGTCCACAAGTGCGAAGCACAATGGCTTCACGAGTAACACTTTCCATTGCATTAAAAAAAGAGAGACCTTAATCAATGCCATTTTTCAGCATCACTCATACCTCAGTAGCTCTTATATAAACACAGATATGAAAAAACTGAGACAAAAGTAAGAGAAAAATACAATTTTCTGTATCTTTCATCCATTCATCGAGACATAGTAGCAGGACGTTGTCTATGATGCAAGTAGGCAAGTAAATGTAATATTAGTTTAAGAGGAAGAGAATCTTTCCGTTGGTCGTCATGACAACCGCTCCTCCTGCTCGAGATGGAGTTTCTCCCCACTGCACTCACTTAAAGAGGAATGGCAGTATCACGCCCCTTTCCCACGGGGACTTAGGGCCGCATGAAATGTGGGCCTCGCAGATTGATTGGGGCCCTGGAAATAGAGAAGGAGTTTATCTAGTTTATCTCTCGTCTGATACGCTCTTTGATCACACGGGAGGTCTGTAAGTTGTTTTCTCATCCGTGTACACACACAAATTATGATTTAGAGAGGAATTTGGGAATGTATTAGTTTCATTCATCTTCCGGGGCCAAGTCATTACTTTTCAATATTATCTAGTTTAGTGATTATTCGAATGCTGCCCCACGCGTCATTATCATGTATTCTGCCTTTTGGCTGGTCCCATGCACCAAAGCTGTCTCCAATCCGTCCTTTTCTTTGGTCTCCTCGTAGCCACCTATCTTTACTTCGTCTATCATTTCTTCTTCATCTTCTCTTTTCTCCTCCCACTGTTCCCTCAATTGCAGTAGTTAATATCCCCTTCTTCCTTAAAACGTTTCCAATTCAGTTCCTTTTCTCTTCTGTACTGTTTTTAGTAGTGTTCTTTCCTCCCTAACTCTTCTTAGCACTCCGTCATTCCTTACTCTATCTACCCATTCTATTCTCACTAGCCCCCTAAACCCACGCATCACCATGGCATTAATCCTATCCTTTCCTCTTCTTCCCTATGTCTATGTTTCACAACCGTATGTAATAACACTCCACACAACATTTTACCAGTCTCTTCCTCAGTTCTAGATCTATACTGCTGCATAACACATTTCTCTTCTTAATAAAAGCTTCTTTTTCCATAATAGATGAGATGGTCTCGGCCTTGACTTGGTGGTAAATCATTGTAAGCTATGAGAAAGAAACTTTAATATTAACAAACCACAATGTTGTTCTTTTTCCATAGCTATTCTTGACTTAATCTCTACCCTACTCTTCCAATCTTCCTTCAGCATATTACCTAGATATCCATACCCTCTAACCTGCTCTGCGAGTATGATTCCCTCATTCGTCACAACATCCTCTATCAATCACTTTCATAACTTTCGTTTTTCCAACATTTATATTCATTTCATATTCTTCCATTTCATTCATATATTTAAAAGCTGTATATTTCATACAAAAAATTCCTCATATGTTTCACATTATTTTGCACATGAATGCATCATTTTGCACATTAGAAATTATACAGTGGTTCATTTTGTCATTTAACGAAAGAAAAGTGAGAAGAATTGCAACTTAAAACTTCTTCTTCGCTCAACTCCGTAAACTAAGCACCTGTGGAAATATTATTTCCGAAGACGGAAGAAATTAGAGAGATCTATGGTTGCCATAGTTGTGTTAGAGTTCACCAATTCACTATCTATAAGTATCTCATCCCAACCCATTATCCCATCAGTAGAGTTTAATGAACATCCAACGAACGACTAACATAAATCTATTCGACTGAAACGATGGCGGAAATGATGAATCAGCACATCGTTCAGAGAGCACTAAAGGCGAAATGTAACATTCGAGAATTAAAAATGGCACGGGAGTTTAAAATGCATGTTGTGCGCATTGCAATGTTCGTATCACGCCATAGGATTGGTGAGGGGAATCCTTTAAAGCAAAAAGCTGTTATCAGACCATTTTAAAACGCTAACAAACGATCGTCCACTCGTTCGTATTATGCATCCGAATGAACTGACAGACGAATTTATGGTCCGTGCAGCTCCGCCCGAAAGGATTTTCATATTTCTAGATGTGGCAAGCACACCGGAAATAGCTGACTAATGGAAAAGTAATTTCATTATTTTAAACTCCTTTCTGTACTCGAAATACTGCCTCGTAATATGGAAATGCGACTTTTATATGCCTTACACCATTGGTAATCCCAACTATATATGAGATAGCGAGCTTTTCATTTCTTTTCCTCATATTTTCTTACGCCAAAATAAGGCACTCGATTAAAGAAAATCAAAGACCAAGACTTTCAAGATATTGTAGTATTATAAATGAAGAACAGATGAAAAGATTTAATTTTACTCTATTATTTTTTATTGGTTGCGGATTTGTAATTACCATTATCAGATACCAATAGAAAGTGACTCACTAGCAGAAACAGACCAAAGTGCCCAAATAGAATTCAATTGAGGACAAAGATATTTTATTTCGTACTATCCATTTACATCCAAGGAGACTCTAAATAAATTGTTAAATTGGCCGTTAGTGAAATAAGCACAAGGGATTTTTAATTTTTTTGCCTCGGAAGAAATTCGTTAGCAGGCTTTTAACAACAATTATGAGATACAAAGTATGAGAGTTGTTAATATCATTAACGTTGGCGATGCTTCTAAAATGTTATTTTTTCTCCTTAATTGCTCACCAACCCCTCTCATCTACTTACTCTGAATGTGTAGCCAAAATAGAACACTGCACCATTTGGATTGCCAAACTTTAGAATGTTATAAAATAGTTAATTATAATGCAATGCCAACGTTTAAATGTTCTAGTAGATTGTTAGTAGTAAATCTTATTTATATGTTAGTTATCGATGAACTCCTCTTAAATTTCATGCTTTCCATTGTTATACTCGTATGTTAGCAGCATGCGCCTCAACTCAATTTCCTGCTTTCCTTTCCTTCGGATTAGAAAATATTTCTTTGTTTCTTCAGACATAGTTTTCCTTTTGCATTTGACAAGGGGAAGATGAAAAGATGATGTTTTGAAATAAAACAAGCTGCTTATTTGGATTCTACACTCATATCATTTTTTTACATCGTAGAAAATGTTATTTTGTTATTTTAATAAACAACAAATCTTTCAAAATGTTATTTTACTCATATGTCAGAACAAAAAATAATATGCATCTATAATATGGGCACCATTTATGGGTAAATATATATCCCATCCAGAAAGTGTTCAAAAGAGATATCTTAGATGTGTTTACTTTAGTAACAATAAAATATATCCAATTAAGTGAAACGTTAAAAAATAAATGAGATGGTCCTCTTATTTCTCTTTCTTTTTTATATTATTTTGATTATTTATACAATTGGTCTTATATTTACAATTATTATTGTATATAATTGTATAACTGTATTATCAGTATTAGTTTACCCTGTAATTGTTTGTTAGGAGAACTTATAACCTAAATAAATAAATAAAATTTTAGTTTGAATCAAAGTATCAAACCGCAATAGTTTTCATTTCAGTTTTTAATCCAACTCAATGAAAACGACAAGTTTCTGTTCAGTTTCGGTTTCGCGCTATCGCCGAATCAGTTCGAACCTGCCTTTTCCTTATTCCGAAATCACGGTCATTCTAAGAGATGTTTTGCCCATAGTTTTCTTAATAAGGTAACAAACACAAAAATTAGAATTAAACTCGCAATATCAAAGAAATAAAAGATGAGTAATTGAAACGCAAATGCTGATCAGTGAGTTGCAAATCACATTTACACGTAATTACAGTTACTGCTGTTTCTTCAAATTCGCATGCAAACCGAATTTACTCCATTCCGAAAATCGGGACGGTGTCCAGTGTCCGTTAAGAATTTTAATTCTTCGGTTTCGCCCTTCTTTCCGAAAAAATAACAGTTTTGATTGGTTTGAATAGTTAAATGGGTTACTCCCGAATCCTTCCTAATTGCGGTCCAGTGGAATAATAACGGACGGGGTTCTCGGTCAGGGTTCCTATGCAAATATATGCTAATATTATGCAAAAACTATGAAAATACTATGCAAAGAACCAAAAAAGCAGATTTATGCGAGAAATACTCAATCACTTATTGTATACATAAGTAAACCTTACGCTATATGCTAAATATGCTATAGAAGCAAAGGTAGTCTTATCTTATCGGGTTAGCAAACCAAGTGTCCTTCTGGTTTTTTTGCCGATAAGATTTCATGCTCTAAATACTGATTTACCAATCGTTTCATTACTTGATGATATCCAACCATTACCAGTCTCTCGCAGTCTAACTTTGGTCGGGCTCCAGGATGTACAAATGGGCTGCGGGTTCATCTAAATATGTACCCTGAAAGCCGGCGTGTGGAATGCACCATGATTATACATCTCTAGTCGATTACTTTCGCGTATCGCTCGCGTAAATAATGAATATTCGAAACGACTTGTTCTAGCATCTATTTCTATGTTCTTTCTCTCAGAATCAGAATGGCCTACGTAACAGGGAGGACGCATTATACCGGCTACGTCTTCTACGATAGCACCTTCTCTGAACTTATTAAATAAATTAAGTCTTTGTTTAAATCTTTTATATTCTAGAGATTGCCATCTCGCGACCTGAAGCATTTGAGCACCTCTCACTGATTTTTCGTAACAATTTTTTAAGAAACGTATCGCATTTCACTATACTTTTTCTAATTCTCGACTCCAACACTTTCCTGCAGGATCCCATACACTACGCGAATATGTAAGGTGAGACTTGACCAATGCAACGTTCGATTCCCGACGGAAGCAAATATGTGCAGAATGGCCTGAGATGTCGAAGCACTTGTAACAATAATATTACCACCACTGCTTCCCTTATAACTCCTACCTTCCTCCGTTCCTTCCTATCTTCAAGAGACTTTCGTCCCTTAGAATGTGGAGCTATGAAGAACTTTTCATTGGTCACTCAGTGTGTCCAATTTATTTTCAACGCTCTTCAGAAGCACCACATCTCCATTGTTCTATAAGCCTCTCTCCACTACTACCACTATAGTCCATGTTTCACACCCATACAAAAGTACTTAAAGCGGGCAAAACCGGCATGTTGTATTTAAACTTGACCGAGTTAATTTCAAGTGTTTTGAGACACTTTTGAGTGTGAAGCAGCGCAACAAAATAATTGCTTTGAATGCTTTGTGTAATTGAAATCTCTGTATCTCCAATTATATTCATTTTTGGAGTTTTTATTTAAACCGGGATAACCGAAAAAGTTACTGGACAACCAGGTATAATCGGGACAGTCCTGGTCAAAACGAGATGTATGGAAATCCAATTTTGATAGATTCTTCTGAACCTTTTCCTTAAATTCAAGTTTGTGCTATTCTCTGCCGGCAATTGTTTTGTTTCTTCTCCATTATTATTCTACGTTTTATTTATTTTATACACTTCCACCGGTGTTCTCATTATTCTATTGTTATCTCTTACTACGTAAATAGCAAATTCTTCCAGTTCAAGGGTGCCTTTATCTTCCTTATTTCTGCAACAAATTACCCTCTTCATTGTAAATATAATCCACCAATTTCGATTTGTTTCTACACATCTCTTAGTTATAACTCCACATGATCTTGTAAAGTGATGAAACATCTTCTTAAGCTATCCTTTTCTTACGCCAGCTCCCCGCGTCCAAGTTTCAAATTGCAAATGTTCATCAAGATCATAACGGAAATGCTCATACTTATTCTGCTAAAATATTAAACAACCAGAGTTATGTAGGGTATCGCTGGAAGGGGTAATCAATGGCGTGGCAATCGGGTGTGCATTCCCTCATGATTTACTGCCCTCCGCATGTGCTGACGCGACCGTTTCAACTCCCCAACACGAGATGGTGTGAATCGGCGATCTGGAATGTGTGAGAAAATGTGTTTGGCCATTCGGGGGAATATGTGGTTGGGGTAACATGCGGGGGCCATGACAAGGGCTGAGAGTGGACATGTATAGAATGAGAAGAGGGGAGGATTTAATGGGTGCTGTAGCCCTCTTCTGACTTCGCCCATTTCAGAAATTAGAACCATTCACAGCACAGGTTATTATTTATATACCTCCATGGACACTAATCGCAAAACGAAAATTGAAATATTAGTATGAAGAAAATATGGCTGAATAATGTATGAATGGCAATAAAGAAGGTTAGGAAACTCTTTTTAGGAAACTTGATACCATTTGAATTATGAAGTAGTAAGAAGTCTAAGGCATCTAGAGCAGAGGTTCTCAACTGGGGAACGCTTACCAATGAGGGTATTTGGATAAAGATTTGATGGTACCTAGATAGAGCTCTGAAGGTCGTTGTAATAATGAATAAGAAAGAATTACGAAAAACTTCCACCTTCAGAGGTAAATGTACAATATGACAACTTAGAGCGATGCTTGTCCATTCAGATTCAGAATCTCTCAACCTTACAAGAGTGATAGGAATTAAATACATAAAAAATATTATAGAATTTTCCCTCCTCTTAGTTTTCGTGACTTAAGCATTGCAAAATGCTGAGAACGCCTAATCTAGAGTAGTGCCTTATTGATAATCTGAAAAACATTTTATGAATCAATTATGAGAGAGATCTTGGAGGAACTAAATGATTATCACAAGCATTACATTTCTCCATCCAACATTTATGAGAAGCTAGTAAACAGTTTATAAAATTTGCGATAACTTTTTCTATCGCAGAATACAATTGATTAGAATTACAGATAGTCAAATTTTTGCGATACATATAGCCATTACTATCGAAAATGCAACTCATAACTGAATTAATCTAATTTATTTAATCTAAGGAAGATCCTAGGAAGCTATTTAAAAAAAGCTGGAAGAGAAGATGTTGCTATCTGAATCGGTGGGAGGCGAAAATTGGTAGCTTTACTTCATTTATTCTGAATTACGGGCTATGAGAAACGGAGTACATTGGTGCCGTGGTTACAGACGGATTTGGATAACGACGTACTTGAAATTTGGAGAGGCTGCGAGAAAAAATGTCTTAATTAACAACGCAGGCTTAGGTTAGCGACGATAAATCGCACATACAACTCTAATTCAAATTAACACGGGATCTTGTCACTGCTCGCCCTCCATCAGCCGAAATAACTGAAACTCATCTGTGGAATAATCGTTGTATCTACAAGCTGCTAACCAACTTGTGTAACTGTAATGGATTTAAATTATGTATTTATCGCATCCGTTGCATTACTACGCCATAAATTTATAATGATGTTTTTGGCATATCATTGGATTAGAATGAGGTTTTCAATGTATTTACTAAATTCATAGAAGATGGAAAATATCTACCCCATTAGGTTTCAATTTCGGTGTGTTTGTGTTATGATGGAGGTAGATACTCATTGGTTTCAAAAGGAGAAAATACAAGTCCAAAGAATAAACAAGCGCACGATAGGTTGACAGTGTTTTTATTAGCAACTATAAGCGGGGACTACAATCTAAAACCAATGTTGTTCAACGATTTAGGGAGTTCTGGAGCATTCACGAGCATTCATGAACATTCTGTGCCTTTAAATCCATTTTTGTGTTTTGTAGATGTATGACATATGGGCCATACATATATCATTATCCTGTATAAAGGTTCCCATGCTGCGTTCTAAAGCATCTCAGTAACGCTCGCTGATTTTTCGTAATAATTCTTTACCAAACGTATCACTCTTGTCGCCCTTACACTACATTTATACTGAAGGCGACGCCTGACTAACGCGAAGTAGTATCGCTCGTGGACTTTTTTCCTCTCTAACCGACTATTCTCTTGACCAATCCAAGTTCCTTAAATACTCGTCCACATTGATTACGTATATTGGTGGATTAGGTTGGGTACCCACATTAACCCCATTCGTGACGGCTACTGCAAATTATTTCACCGATTTTACTGTTAATAAGTTTTCCCTCAGAGGCTTTAAAGTAATCACTGGCATTATATTTTCTTTCGAAGAGGTTAATTACTGGATATATGTCTATACTGAGTTCCAATTGCTGATCATGGCAACATTTCGTAATTCTTTCGAAATCATTCGACAGGGCTAATGTATCCTATCTACAAATTTGTTATAAGCAACAGCATAAATTAATCTTCATTACACTCAGTCTTATTTTATGTCCACTTAACACTACTAGATCAATTAATTGCACTGATATGAAAATAATTGTCGTAAATATACGGTATAATGCAACATACAAAACCATGAATAAGTGTAAAACAGAAGAAACAAAAAAGCAATTGGCTATTTATTAGGTGGTGTGGGCCACAAACGAACTATGCTGTAAATAAATATGAAACGGAATGGGAATTGTTAAAAGACGAGAGCGCGCAATCCATTTAATCAAATTAAAAATTATGATAGCAAAGCAAACGAATAAGTAACATAACTGTGTTACAGCGGAAAAAAAATCAAATAGAATAAATTTCCTTCCCCATTCCTGAGACTGTTCGATTATTTCCCTTTAGAGTGAATGACAGGAGATGTTCAGAGAAAGAGATTAAAAAATGGTCCAGAGAAGATACATTTCCGCAGCGGGGAGCGCTTCCCCGGGAGAAGTGCAGGGAACGATTTTAAACAGCTGCTTTTGTTCGCAGAATAATAAATCGAGAGAAAGTAGATTCCGTTCTTGGAAATCTTCAATCAATCGGCAGTTCGGAGACGGAAGAAGGTCTCTTTGAGTCGATCATTAGTAAATTAAATTTCCAGATATTACGTCAACGATTTGGTAGATGACGTAATCCATTTGTGGATTATGCAATGGTATACTACTAACTTAATTCTTCAGACCGGACTTTATTTTTCTCAAAGATCACAGGACGAATAACTTCTCTTAAAAATAGAAAAATACTATTTTCGGATGACCATAATCCGATACAGCAACATCATTTTGCCGCATAAAATATTGTGAGCGCTGGAGTTTTTACAGAATAGCAGATATATGTTGGGGGAACCGGCGTTTTTCAGACCAAATTTGCAATTTATAATCAGTAAAGCATTGATCGGACATCCCCTGACGTTGCCTCCATTAGCTGAAACATCGAAGTTTTATAGCTTGCTATTACCACAAGTAGCATTTATGATATAACAGACACTAATAAGATAATGAAAACACTAGAAAGGGAATTTTCTCAGGAAAGAATAAATTTAACCTCAGAAGTAAATATTTGTCTTAGATCAGAGAGGAAGCTGTTTGGAGCATATCATAGTGGTTAGGATGGAAAATATCATAGTGGTTAGAAATATTTTAAGTGCAGTCAAACTTTGGTATGCCAGTAACTTGGTTTGCGAGTGTTTTGCAAGACGAGCAAAAATGTTTGATAAATTTTGACACACCACCGAGGTCCTGAAATATGAGCAATACGTGGAGTACGTATGCGCTGTTTTGTCTGCCGAGCGTCACGTGATCATTACTTCCCTAAAAATCATTATTATTTATATGAATATTTTTAGGGTTTGGAATGAATCATCTGAGTTTTCATAATCTCTATTTGGAAATTGCTTTGGTGTACGAGTGCTTCAGATTATGAGCACGTTTTCGGAACGAATTATGGTCGCAATCCAATGTTTGACTGTATACTAAAAATATTCCCAAGAATGATAATGCTCGTTACTTAAACAAAAAGAAAGGATTTGGATGCATTGAAGTATTTGCATAAATACTTCACTCGATAATCAGGACGATGAATAACAAACTCTTTCAAAAAAGTAAAGCATTCCGTTGTAAAGGAATAATGGTAAGATATTCATTTCATGCATCAATTTCTTACATTATTTCACTGTCGTTTTATTCTCGTTGGCTTCCTCCGTTCGAATTCTCTATCCAATCTCGAAGCTCTCTCTGCACTAATCCCAAAGGAGCTCTCTCGTGGTCCATGGAGCGGATGCTGGGAAAGATGGAGGATCGTCTCGGAGATGCAATTCTCTATTGCATGATTAATGTTACAAAGGGAGTGACGTCACTCACTATGGAACCGTGGCCTTAAGATGCGGCAGCTCGGTTATTAGAAATCTCGACTCCACAAATACTAAATAAAACGCTCCGCAATCACCTTTCGTGATTTCGATTCAGATGGATTGAATCATTCGACTCTTGTATGAAAGAGTATTCGTGATGGAGTGTATGATTTTCTTGGATGTGGATGTCTTAAGGATATATCTATCTGCATATAAATTAGGAACACTTCTACCGTTACCACAATATTTTATTACACGGGTCGTGAATATATTTTATAATGGAGAACTACCGCAAAGTTGAGGCCGAATTAGTAGAATCTAATATATATCTTTGTCAATATTCATTACTGACTAGAATACTGGCAATTTGTTAGAACGCCCATCTGAGTAATACACAGTTATTGGATTGGTAAGTCGAAATGAAGTTTAAAATTCACGGAGAAGGCCGTCACTTAGTGGAATCTTGACATAACGAGGATTTGTTGAATAAAACCACAGTTTGTACAACAAAGACATATAACTTTTACTTATCAACAATCTATGTTTCGTCGGCGACTAGTTTCGGTTCGTAATAACCGAATTTCAAAACTGTGTTTTTATGTAACAAATCCTCGTGAGATGAAGTTTGTGAAGTAAAATATTCGTTTGGTCTTAAAAGAAAGGAATATAAGATTATATTCCCCTTACAGAGAATACATAAGTGAAGAGTCGATCCAAATAATAGGCATGTGCGAAATCTAGACCATGTTAAACAGCAAAATGAGGGCATCAGAAACAGAGTAAATAAATGGAAAAAGAAAACGTGAAGTGAGTGCAACTTCTAAAAAATTACTGCCACCTGAAATCGCCCGCAAGTTGGCGGATGGTTGGTAAACACTGTCCTAAACCTTATTAAGAATTATGAAATAAAAGTTTATTAAGTCCACAAATTAATAATAATTTGTTTCATAATCCTTAATAAATTATGAAGATGTCTTACCAAGTATCGTTTGATATATTCTGCTGTCCTGCACTGTTGAAGAGATCAGGTACGCACAAGAGATACCTAATGCTGAGAACTGCTTGCCCCTGTAAAATGTTCCAAAAGGGAGCGGTTGAGTTCCCTTGCCACTATGAAAGAATGCCGCACATGGCGCGGGTATTTGTGTAGCTGGTAATCTCATCTACTGCATTATTATTTACTGCATACGTTATCACGAATTCACAAAGAAAATAATACTATTATTGAGGACGTAGAGATAGAGAATAGAAAAAGAAAGAATCGTTTCATTTTTAACGCTCTTCTTGACGCCATTCCCTTTCGGAGGAATGTGGTTCACTTTCAAAAGCCTTAAATATTATGTGACTTTCGAGGGAAAGATAAATGAAAGAGAAATGCGGCGGAAAAACTGTTCGTTGGAAGGAAATGGAGTAGAGAATGCGTCGTGTCTATTTCGGACTTGTAGTGGGGATACAACTGTCTATAAAAAGATTCTAAAATAATTGTATACAATTGTATAACCGTTCATATTTAGTTTATTGCTCAACTGTGTTATTTTCAGCTAACCAGAATTATATAGATAGAATGCAAGTGGTGCAGAATAGAGCAACGAGGGATATATGAAATTGTGATAAATCTATAAGTTTTTAAACAATGACTCACCGATGTATTTTGATTGTAAGAAACTGTGATGTTCATGGACATAACACACGGGCAAAGGACAACTTGCATATCAGAAGAATATGCTGGGAATAGAAATACTGGGAGAAGTGTATTCATAAAGAGAGTGGAGCTACACTCGTATAATGCACTGCCAAAGGGTATTAGGAAGGCTCCCAATGTAAATAGGTTTTTTTATGATGTGAAAGGGTTTTTAATCGCTAGCAGGTATGACTGAAATGTGTATGTGAGGCTAGTTGTCAATACTTTAAATTGTATTTATAATTATAATGTTAAGAAATTTGTATGTATTTATGTATTAACTGCTGCTAAAATATAAATAAATATATATAACACGATTTATTGGCTTGGCGAAATCTATTTAAGGATAGGTGAATAATAGAGTATGGTTAGGTAGGTGTAAGCGCAACGATCAAAATCCTTAGCATCGGAATCGCTAAAGAATTGATATATAATAACTCAAAAACACAGTTAAACATAGTAAACGGTATAAGAATTATTGCTTCGAAATCATTAATCGTCACTTAGATTGTTCTGAAATTTTAAAAATTAGAAAGAGCCTGTTATATAAGTTTAGAAATAATATGTTCTCGGAGGACAGATGAAATATTTTTCTTTGAATGAGTACGCGCCTTGATGAAAATAGATCGTACCGTTATACCTCGTGCCACTCACTGAAAGATGGCTGGAACGGTACTTGATGTAATCGTGCGAAGGAAAAGATCTAATAGTCTATGGAAAGAAAGAAAGATATTCAAATTAAATTGACTCCTTAAGCCGTCAATGTAAAGATAATAAAAATAAAACTTATCTTTGGTGTGGTTCTCTGTTGCCTTTGGTATGGTCCAGTTGGTATAGTCCAGTAACGTTGCAGGGAAGCACACACGTATCAATCTAATAGTCTGTAAGAGGGAAGCTAATCTCATTTTAATACTCTTTTTTATCGATATTTAGATATTTTTCCAGAAATATATCCGTTCGAAATTGTATATCAAAATATTAATTCTGTTTTAATTTTCATGAACATGCAGCTTCTCACGCATATTTTTCTCTCAGACCATTCCCTTATGGGAGGGGCCTTATTTGCTGTTATTTGTCGTCTTTTCACTGTTCGATATATCAAATCCTTGCATCCGCATTTTGCTTTATCTTTTCATAAATGCTCTTTTTGAGTGTTTTATCTACTTTTTCTTGTTCTTCCTCTACTTTTTCAACAGATCACCACTAATTCATAATATTTGAGTTGGTGCACTAAGAAATAAAGCGGTTACAAATTTTTGCTTGTGATCATAATTACTGAGAATGACATATGTAATTTTCGTGAGGGGTTTCACAGTTTTTAGGAACACTAAAGTAACAAACCAACATTTAGTGTTGTCTAACATATATAAATATCTAACATATTTTCTATTCGTGACTTTTTAAAACAATCGATCGTTACCCCGCAGTAGTGCTTTTTAATTTTCATTTCTAACAACTTTTCCATCTTATAGAGGTTATAGCAATCATGCAAAACATACATCGAGTGTAATGATTAATGCTGTGTAATATTACCCACCTTACTAGAAAATATGTTGTGAAGATCCTTTCCTAATAGGATATGCAAGTCACTGGCCTATTAGAGCAAAGAAGTATTGTCTCCTTTCTCTACTGACTCACTTAAGGGCACCTTTGCTAAGATTTTGCTGTAAATACGGCATATTTTACAGATAGAGAAATATTTCGCCTAAGATCTAAATCTTAATTTTCAATTATATAATTTATATTTGAATCTTTTATCTATCGGCGCTACTTTCACGGTTGTCCCTGAAAAGTGTTAAATATCCGCATAAAACTGGATATTTTCTGCTGTAAATATTTTATTCTTAGATACATTGGTGAAATAAAGACAAAGTAAAATTAAAAGTATAAAATAGCTTTAAGCATTAAAATAATAAAGCTATGAAGAAAAATACTAAACTTTTTCATGCAGAAGAAGAAACAATTATACATAATATTATATCTACAACGTATTATAACTTACATGGTAACTTAAACCATAATTTATATTTTAAATTATTTTTTGTCCATGAAATTTATGAATTATATGGAATTACAACTAAAATAATAATAATTGATAAAATTAACCAACGCGTTTTTAAGAAGGTTCGCATTGTGAATTTTATTTCTCCAAGCAAATAATTTTTAGAATGCTCAAATGAAGTAAAAACTATGTTGATTATAATATTTGCAGCTGTTTTATTTACACAATAAATAATATTCTGACTAAATTATAGTAAAAATGAATCTTCAATTGAGAACAGAACAATTGCACAATTATTATATTTATAATGTTTAACTTATTTTTCAAACTAATAGAATAAATGTATACGAAAGATATTCGCGTCGTTTAAATGAAATTTTGTTGCTTATAAGTCTTCGTTAAGCGTATATTTTTAAGTTCATAGCTAAGATATGGGTCTTACTCGACTGTACGATCGTGATTTTAAGTGTTCATCTTCCTCAATAATAATGCAAATGATTTTGATAAATGTCCCAGCTTTAATATATTTTATGCTTCCTAAAATTCCCTCGTTAAAATGCAAATAGCGCCCTCGCGCAGCAAATACAAACGACCAATGGGAAATCATAAGCATATTTCATCTTTGAATGTATCTTCCTTGGGCACTTTGATTCGAACTGAATTGAGTCCTTCCAATTCGAAGGACCATGAATCAGCCCGCAAATATCTGTCCACGGAAGGCATCACAATGGACCAATCGGGACGCTGCGAGCAGATCAACTCATTTTTCTCGGTCAAAAATTTCAGAGGCTCAAATGTGGAAAGGGGAGCGTAATTGTGTTCAGGAGGCGATACGGGAGAGATGAAGTATTGGCTGTAAATTCTCAGATTCCCCATTTCGTATTCTTCGCAATTTTATTCATGGAAGCCAGTTTTTATCCTATTGCACGATGATTTATTCCGAGGGTGGGTTATTGAATTAAGGCGCTCCATGACTTTAAACGCTATATTGTAATTTCCCTTGGAGGGGTAGAAGCTAGAAGAAGAGGAGTAGAAGAATGAATGAGACGAAAATATAAGCTTTAAACGAAGTGGTATTTCTCCTCTATTTTATATTCCGTGCATGTAAGACTCTCAAGACAAAGCAAAACAGCGTATTTTTCCGTTCCATAATTAATTAACTAGGTGAAAAACGGTATTACAAATACACTGTGGTTAATGCTCTCATGAGTTACAAACAAATATGAAATCGTATCTTCAAGAAAAATTAACGATTCTACTATGCGATGTTCCTAACCCAACCTTCAAAGAGGTGTAGAATCCTTAGGTTTTCCACACGTACCCTTTAAGGTACATACCATTTCCAAAATGGTATCCCTTTCGTTTTTGTTTTGCTTCGCTTTGGAGGTTGACTGCATTTATGAGGACCATGGCGAAAGACGATGACGCATAGTGCGACGAGCACTGTCTAGCTTACAAAGGTAACCTTAAAAGGATGTGCGGATCGATTGGCGGTGAGATAGCTCATTAAGTAGAGCAACCGCCCGAAAGGTGGGAAATGCAGTCGAATCCCAGTCCCGTCGACTTTTTCCATACACTTTTCCGTGCGATATCTGATATATTAGAGAGACTTATGAATCGTCCCCTGAATAGGCCCTTTCTGTCTATGGTAGGGGTTTATTCATCTTTTTTTAATAAATTATTTATTATTTAAATATTGTTATATAATTATAATGACAGTTACACCTATTTCTCTGGTTCATTATTCATAACTTCGTGTATCTTTACTTTTCGTTTAATATTTTTGTCCTTCTCTTGTTTCAGTCGCTCGATAATGAAGTTTGCATTTATACATCTGTTCTAGAATTTCTATATTTTTTTTATTTCCCCAATTTGGGGGATTCTTTCCCGATAGAACAACCCATATAATACCTATTGCCTTGATACACAAATATGTAAATTACAGAAACGTGTCACATTAGGTGGCAGAGACGGGATATACTCGTGGCCTACATAAGGAGTTGATTCGTTCATTGCTAGAGCTAAAAGGCAAAACCAGCGAAATTTCCCGAAACGATTGTTTTCCAGTCCTTTTAGTGTTTCGCAGGTGTGTATGCAGCGTAAGCCAAAAATGAGCGACGGCGAGTGTGAGATGTCGGACACTCTAATCACGGAGGGCAGTGGTCGCTGCAGACACTGTTTCGAATGTCAAAATGACATAAATCAGTTGAGAAGGGCTTGCCATTTGATACCTGAAACATTCGTCAAATTCATCCAGGTGATTTATCAACGCATGTTCCCTTTAATAATCAGAATATTTCAAAATAAAAATTCAAAGTGATAATTGGCATACAAAGAGAGTTCCGTGCCTTCTTTCCAGCAGTGAGAAATCAATTATGGAATTTTAAAATAGGCCATATTTTAATTTACACTATCCCCACTAAGAAGCCGATAAGAACCGATTAATTACATGTGAATGAGTTGCATATTTAATTAATTCTGAAACATTATATTTTTTGTGATGTTGATTTTTAGTTTGTTTAATAAATTAGTTCGTATTTGCATATTGGAACTCCTGTTATACCGGCACGACTTTGCTGAAGGTTTCCGAAACATAAAAAGGAGGGTAATAATATTTAGTTCATACATTAACATATTACGAAGAAGAAATCGTTAATCGTTTGAAGTTTATAATATCTTATTCCTATTGCACTATTTTAATAATTATTATTACTGCATATATTACAGGTAGACCAATAGTTCAACAGTAGTAATACCAATTTACATTCCTCATCATCATACAAGTTTTTCCAGGATTCCTTGAATGCCTTCACGGTTACCGTAGCAGGCCCAGAGACAAGTGCTCAGCGTACGTAACCCCATCAGGCGATCCGCTACTCCACCTGTACTTCGGCAACTACTAGCTCCCTCGTCCGTACATATTCTGTTTATAAACTGTTTGTGATTTTTAAGGAAGGTCTCAAAGACTACTGCACGCAAATTATTCCATTCATTAATCTTTGCCTCTTAGACTATATTAGCCTCATCCGCGAATTTTCGGTGATATATAAAGGTATTTGTATATTTTCGCGTGTTACGTAGAAAGATTGTCACTTGTCTTCTCTGTAATCGCGCATGTTTTAAGAAATAGAATTAATTACCTAAATCCATCAATTTTTTATTACCTTAAGGCAAAGTAATGGAGAATATGGATTATGTCGGTTTTTTTCTTTTTATTCCACGAGTGGGAATTATAACGACTTTAACGAAGCATTGTCGATGTTACTGTAGCCATGAAATTGAATGCATCATAAATCCTTGGCTCGTAAGCATAAGGATTGACTGAGCAATAGCAAAAGAGTACTTCTATAGCATCTCTATTGATATTACTAGTGACTCTCAAAATGACACGGAATTTCTCGATTAAATAAATATTGTGTAGAACATTCTTTTACACATATCTGAAACGGCGTAGTTTAATAATTGATGTAAAATTTAAATTCATTGAAAATACATGTATGTTACACATCCTATTAATAAAATAGTGAAGTGTAATTGGCTAATGTTTAGTGACTAGTCTAATGGCTAATGCTTATCAAATCACTAAAACATTCAACGGTCGTCTGTGTACCCATTTACTTCAATTTCGAATATACTTTTAACTGAGATATAAAAGAGACCATGCTCTAACTTCAATTATCGTCATTTGTTGTTTTTCATTCAAATATTCCTTCATATTTTCACTGTGTAGTAGTACACACAGTAGTTTACTTTTTTTATTAATCATTTGTACGGTGATTCAATAATTGAAATTTCTATTTGAATGCCTGACCTCTTATTTCGATTATAAATTTAAGATCACTGGTTTTACTGACAAATGTAATTAATTCTTTTGTGACTAAACATTTACAAATAATAATAAAACCTTTCTGAACTACGATAATATTAGGAAAAATATTTCGAACCGGTTTGCTGGTATCAGCCGAAGCGAACCGAAATTTGGCTGCTCCATGAACCGGATGAGAATCATAGTAAAAGTGGGAACGTGTGATTCTATACCTACTTACAAAGTATTCAAACAGAAACCCTTCTCCGAGAGAAAACTCCAGAGAGGGAATGAGGCAAGATGAGGAGTGAGGTAATTTTCCTTTGCTTTCCTTTCTGAGCCAGAATGCTGCAAGTGGAAAAATCCGCGTAAGTGCAGCACAATGCCGATACAAATAACACTTTCCATTGCATTCAATTAGGAATTACCGGGATAAATTCACAATCATACCTAGCTAGCTTTCTTAGTATCACAGCCATGGACGAAACAGGGACGATGAAAAATGCATTTTTATATATCATTTAACAAAAGACAACGAATATTTCAAACAATTAGACGAAACATTTATTCTTCTGTTTCCCTCGAGTTATATGATGGAGCATTGTCATTGCGCACACGTGTAAGGACTTTCAAGGACATACTATGTATTGTTTTCTTTTGAAGAAATTCAGCTTCTATTTAAATCTCGTTTATAGGTAACAGAAAAAAGTATCGCCTTTCGACGGTCCTTTTCTTAATCTCGAATGCAGGTGTATCCGGTGAGTCTGAGGTGAAGTCGAGGATTTCAAGTTCACATCAAAAACGTTTGTCGACCTAAGAGGCACCGAGGCGGGGTGGGTGCAAAACCAATTTCCCTTCGTTTTCTAATCCGAGTCTCACCCAAAGAATGATGCGCTCCCTCTGCGTGGAATTACAGTTTCACATCTAATCGGTTTCCATCCTTTCTACACCTTAATTCTGCACAAGTGCCGCATGGCCATCCTTTCTCCTTTGATGGAACGTACGTTCGTTAAAGCCAATTTGATCCGTGGATTCGCCATCGCTTGATGTCGCATTTGACGGCGAAAAGTGCTTTGGAACGATGGAGACGATCGGCCAGGTAAACATGGAATGGCTTCCACTTAATTAGAAATGAAGAGATCCAAGACAGATTACGATTCACTAGACTCTCAAGAAAACATTAAATGGTTAATGTAACTAATAAGACGGAATAATATATTCACTCGACGAAAAGCATATTTTTTTCGTTTCATCGTTTGTGACATCACGTTTGATATACAAAGGAAGGATTTAACAAAAATATAGAAATTGGCCGAATGAAATCTTTAAAAAATACGAATATAAAATCATCCGGTAACCAGAACGTTGAAACAATTTATTTTGCCAGTAAAAAAAATCCCTAATGATCCAAACATTTTCCCTTTTCTGTCCTTGCACTGATGATTGTCTTATTTCTTGCCTCCTTGTTAGTAAAAAAAGAGACAAGTAATAGTGAATTAAAAGAAATATTCACAATTTGAAAGAGTTAGTCAGTTCTAATTAGTATAAGAGGTTTCCAAACGCGGATGGTTGTTATTTCCTGACACAAAAGTATCTATCGTTACTTTTTATCAGATTTTCACAATAAGGATAAATGCTATTTTTCTTCAGTTTACTTAATATCGAAGTATTTTTATATTCAAATTGTAAAAAACAGTGTCTGCCTACATTTATGAAATATCAATATTAGTTATTAGCCGTTAGTGTATCCGTTAGTATTGTTATTTTCCATATGTGCTATCTCTAGTTAAAATAATCGCCAACTGGCCTATATTTTGCGTCCGTTCTTTACAGTTACGTTTATTTCTATTTTTCCCATCTTCCAATCCCTCAATTTGAAATCACTTACTCAGTCTTCTCATCAAAGTTCCCAGCAACAGTTATTCTCCCTTTCTTTACAGATCAAGTCGCCTATAACCTCTTTCAATGTTCACTTTTATTTACTTCACAGAATATCTAGTAATTAAATACTACTCGTGATTTATCAGCAATTTGATTTACTCCTGCTATATTTTTACTATTTTTTGTCTCAACTTCCGCAACAGTAGATGAAATATTCCAATTCAATGAATGCAGTATATATCTGTACATATAAAATATTGCGTATTAATGAAACTTTAGACATTATTTATGTAGACATGAACATGAATCCATAATCATGAGACAGACCACTTATTTAGACCAATAGTTTCTTCTTTGGGCTATTTTTCGATACTTTTAAAACTTCGCTCTAGTTGTCTGCTTATATCGAAACATTAAGATGAAGAAACTTCAAGAATCCGCGTTGTCTTTGCATTAAGTTTTGTCATATTATACTCGGAGCATTGATACGTACATACCTACTTCACGAGGGAGGCTCTTCTCATATCCCAAAATTTTTCTACAACCTTAACCCATAAGTTAATATAAAGCTGCGCTTAATTCTTTCATCTTCTCAAAAACATTTTACAGTTACTCTGGTAAATTGCATCTTGTTATGGGCACCACATGTCTATTCGGAGAACTGTTTCGTCGTCATAACTAATAAAGACATTCTAAGACTTACTTTATGAAGTACTTTTCCAAAAGTTGTATGGAATCAGTCGCTGATCGCTAGAATAAAGGTGCCATAATACACTTTAAAAATTAAAATCCGATCCCAGTGTTTTGGAGCTTATTCTTAAAATTCAGCGGAAGCAATTGCATTTTTCTACGGATAGCATTTTAGAGTGAAAACTAGTCACAAACATCCATAACGTTGATTCTATAATTCGACTCTTTAAGTTCATAGGCAGTGCGCCCCCTTTCCAACATAGAGCCTTCTCATCCGAAAATCTCTTCCAATTAAACTGCTATCCGCTATTCTCCTGGGGCTCTGCCACGCCTCACGTCCTCTTATTCCTAATGGCGTCACATTTCACACTCGAACCTTCTCTTCCTCTGACGCCATTCTTCCTCTTCCGCCACGCTCAATGCACCTCCGAAGATTTAGTCCATTGACGCAGCCATAAAAATGTACCCTCGCATTCCCCGAGGAATTGCTAATCATACCAGTGGAGGTTGCTTAAAGTTTACATCACATATACCGCACAGAATGTTATCAAAAGTGATCTTTTATGTTTATGAATGGAAAACGTAGTAGAAAAGTTCAGAATTTGATGAAAATTAGTTGGTTGTCATCAGGTTTGCTATGCCATCTGACAGAAAACATAAAAAACTACTCTCACTTTTAGGAAGAACCTAAAAAACGAAGTTTGGAAAGAATTTTCGAACTTTGTCATGAAACTTTCCACCCTTGGGTTTTCTCCAGTACCAGTTTTATGACATTTACAAATTCGTAAAACCCTCCTTAGGAGGGTTATCAATTCTTAAATGTTGTTATTTTTTAAATCTGTTTTAATTATTTTTTCCAAATAATGCCGGGGCTTAAACCTAAAATTTCGATTTTAATTTTACTCGATTTAGTCTGAATCCATGCCAATACCATCAACTTTATATAACTAGGGTTCTCATTGTCGGAACAGACCCTTCAAAAGGATGTAATTTCGTGGCTGTATTTATAAAGATAGAGATTTTATCAGCACTTGCTTTATACTTGTATGCAAAGAACGCTTCCATCAGCTCTTTACCTATCACTTGAATTTAATAACAATAAAAATAATGATAGTAATAATACGATTCGCCAAAGCTCATTGGAATCCCAAAGTAACTTTAAGAAAATTGGGTTGCCAACATCTCCGACTACAAAGTGAAGATAATGATCAGATTTTCACGGAAAACCAGGTCATATATTTCGAATTTATCGAGAAAAGGGTCTTATTCGTTATTATAAATGATAAGGTAGGGAAAAAACACAAAAACTGCATTACCAATTGCTCCGATTATCTCCAGTCGTTGTTTCCAGGAAATGCAGTTTTCTGGGACGTTATCATTAAAAGGCGTTCATCGATGATTATTTGAAGATCTAATTTATTGTAATTAAAGTAAATGGAAACAAGAATGAGTGTAAGTCAATTTTAATAATATCTCGTTAAAATCTATCGCTAAAAGATTAGATATATTCAGTATTTTTATTTGCCAAAGTGGTCTATGCTTACAGAACATTCAGCTATCATCCATTCTTTTTAAAGAGAGTTCCATACTTAGAAATTTTTATCCACTTTCCTATCTTTGCTTCATAAACGTTAAAAGCGTGCAGTGGTTGTGCATTCTTTGAATTCTTTGACCGGACTCCTCACCTTTTTATTTCTTTACATGCGCAAGCATTCTATTTGATGTCGGACACCCTCATTACTCATTAAATCAGCGGAAATATCATATTGTTAGCAGCGTTTTTTTCAAGAGTTCATTGTACTTTGACGTACAATCAGTGTTTGGTGTTAGAATGATGTTTGAATCGTGTTTTTTCTCTTCAATTAGAATCGAATGGACAAAGTTTCTTCTTAATTAAATCGAATTTGCTAAATTTTCGAATTATCGTCGTCATCCGCTGAAATAGAATTGCAGATTTGAAGGACAAGGCATTTTTCAGATCAGGTATAATTTCGTAATTATTGTCATTTTCATTAGATAAAAAATATATAGAAATTTGAAAAATGAAACAACAAAAGAGCAACGAAAACTATTTTCCGCCGCTTAAATTAGGATTCGATTTGAAGTTTACAGATTTCCATACGGTTAATGATTTTTATCGAACTAAGAAAAAAAAAGCAATTCGATTAGAAATTTGGAATGATCGAACATCTTAACACCTCACTGAATGGTGAAAACTTGCCTTAATGCAACGAATGCCATCCTTCCATATAGAGTCAAAGAAATTGCTTTTTCCCTCAATCGACCTAGCCTCGAATACTACAACGCGATTTGGGATCCCCATGAAGTAGGGTTAGTCTCAGATTTAGAGATGGTTCAACGTAGAGCAGCTCGTTTTGTCAATGGAGATTTCAGGTTCGACAGTAACGTTACGGCCATGATAAAATCCCTTGGGTGGAATTCGCTTCAGGTGAGAAGTTAAGACTACTGAGGGAAGCTCCTCGATAAATTCATCGATTCAGAATTCTTAGAAGAAGTTGAAGACATTGTCATTCCGGTAAACAACGAGCGCGATCTCCGAGAAGCGACGACCAAGCGTTGCAAGGAAAGAATCGGTAAAACAGATAGTTTATTCTGGCCGTTCTTTCCGCAGAACATCAGAGAAGCGAACAGGATGGATTAGGTTAGGTCTTTGGTGTTCATACACCCTCTGCCATACTCCATTGGGGCCTTGCGGGGTATTAATCTAAATCTAAATCTAAAATCTGCTTTTAAATGCAGAGTAGACGTACAGAATAAGTTATTAATAGTAGTACTATTTTTAGGTATATTTCTATCAATTAAATTCAGATATAAGTGGATACGCATGTATACATACCTTAAAATCTAAATTGCAATTAAATTTATCTTCTAAGTCATTTTATCATGAGGGAAGGGAACTTATCACGTTATTTTCAACTTTTCTATTTTGCTTATCAATGAGAGAGAGAGAGAGAGAGAGAGAGAGAGAGAGTGTGTGTATGTGCGTGTGTGTATAGAAATTGGAATATCAATTCATCTCTTCTTGGGATTTCATTTCGTGCCGTATTTTTATCGCAATTTTAATGCCATAATCCACATAAGATGAAATAAATTACAAATTACTAGTGCTAAGCATCGACATTTTACGGCGGAAACAAAACACTCTCCATCGATCATTTGCTACCAATTCCTCTCCACTGAACAGTCAGTGTTCTTCAATCTCCGTTCTCGTGTTCCTTCCGAGATGCTCATCGTTGCAAAAAATGCTCCCCGGGCAGCTCATCATCCCCATGGCAACCTCACATCGGCCGAGAAATGAAAATAAAAAACAATGTCGCCGCTCAGGAGGAAATAAAGAAGAAATTTTTCAAAACAAATATCTTCTCGGATTCTGAAAGGGTCTTTCGCGATCGATTTTTCACCGAAGTCCTTTTAAAAAGTAAATACATCGATGAGATATTTTCAAAGATATTATCTCGAAGAAAATTCTGCCCTAATGTGTGTCGGATTGAATTTCTTCTTCGTTTTATATTTTCCATAGAATTATTTCGCTTTATCTTTAGTCACACGCTCCGTTCGTATTACTTTCAACATTCTTCTTTAGTACCTCTTCTCCATCGCCTCAAATCTCCCGCATCTTCTTATTTAACATTCCTCTTTGTATTGGTAAAGTTAGCAGTGTTAAGGAGCTTCGATGGCTGAGGCAATTCGCGCATTTTTCTAAACGTGGACCCTCATAGGGAATCGAACAGCTTTACCAAAAACGAAGGCAGAGGGGCTTTTTAATTCATATGTGCACATTTTGGGTAATCATTGATGTTGAAATATCACTAAAATATTTAAAGTAACCACAGATAGTTTTCAATAAATAATTATAGTAGTAGTAGTCTCATTCCAGAAGAGAAATGTTAAAAACTTTGGATGGGATACACTAGTAAAACGAAGAAAAATAAATCGACTAAGTTGCATTTACAATATTACTTCAATTATTGATGGGTGAGAAGCTTTTAAAAATTCAATCCAGAAACCAGAATTCCTCGGGAAAGATATTTATGAACTTAAAATTAAGCATCGGCGGCAAAGAACAGACATAGTAAAGTATTATTTTCTCAATAGAGGTATTTATAAATGGAATACGTTACCTGAATCACTCTTGAGGCTCTTCCCTGAAAATGCAAAATCTTTCAAAAAGAAATGTTTCACTCTATTGTAGTAATATAGCATTGTAGTAATGTAGGGACTTCTTGAGGAAGTAAGGGATTGCTTGACGTGGTGATGTACGGCGTGGTTTTACCCCGTGACCGCTGCTGTAGCCGAGAAGGCTGTCATGAGCCCCGAAAAATCCAGTAAAAGCAATTTACATTTTGTATCATATAAGCATTACTTAGGTGTCAGGTAAATAATATTTATGAAAGTAAGAGCTTAATAGTCCTGTAGGTATTGCGCGTTTGATATGTGTCTAGTGTATATTTTTTGTTTATATATTTGTATATATGTAGGTAAAAAATAGTCACTAGGCTTACAGCCTACCCGCAGTTTGTTAATAATAATAATAAAATCCTATTTTGGGAATTCTCGAGCACGAAATAATACTATCAGCTCACAATTGAAGTAATTGGGTCGAATCTATAGCGAGCGAGAAGAGCAAGAATTACGATCACAAGAATAGGAATTATTCCCTTTGGCATGCGCGATTGCGTACAAATTCCAAACGTGCGCTGCGACTAATCCCTCGACATTTGTTGAGAATATCTTCGTATTCCATTACCCTTTCGATGGAAAAGATTCAAGTGTCCTATTTGCTGAATAAAGGCAAATGAAGGTTGCGATTCGGTTATTCATTTCCATTCCATAAATACTACTCTCATCACTTTGTAGGACTGCAAAGAGCCTTTCTCAAGTGGTTCTCTCTTCTATAGAGACCGGCCGTACACTTCCTTGTATTGTAAGCACACAACTTCAATGAACCAAGAGCCGTCTTATATGCATGGAAGTTAGGATCATAATCTAGTAATAGTAATACTGTTACAAGTGCTTCGATAGCATACGTCATTTAGCACGTGCGCCCCCACAATTTATCTAGGAAAGATTATGATGTGAGATTAAAGATGGCATGCATTTAGAGGAAAGAATTTTGGATAACTCAAGATGAGAAAGGATTATTTGTGCAGTGGATTCAATCGAAGAATTAAAATCGATAAAATATTTTCTGGTACCAAAAATAAATCCTCCATGGGTACCCTTGGCATAAACTAAATGTCACTCAACGCAAAGAAACGTTTGGGGCTGTAGGACTTAATGAATCTGCGGAAACTCTACCATAGTTCTGTGGATTTTGATGCACGAGAATATATAGGGAAAAAAAGGAAGAACTCGCAAAAGATGGCTAAAGTATGTTGAGGAAGACAATAAGAATTTATAATAATGATAATAATATTAATTTATTTACCGTAAACAAGAAAGTACCCAATTAATTGCGATATAATAAATGAAAAAATTGGAAGATGGAGGGAGAAAGTGAAAATGAAAAGATGCATATAACAGATGTAGAGTTGTGGATTATGATGATGTTATAAATAATAAATATTGTAAAGTCTTATAGACTCACAATTCGAAATATCAGATATATAAAAACGTAGATATGCCCTTAAATAAGTTAAATTAAGTTTGAATATATATGAATAGGTATGAAATAGTTTTGGGTACATTTTAATGAATTTAAATGAAATTTATGGGTAGTTCCTCTTTTCCGAACCGATTCAACATATTTCTTAAGAGGACATGAAGGCAAAAATTGATTCCGCCCTAGTTCTACTTTAGAAATATTTGTACGTCGGACAGTTTTCTCTAAAGAACGATGTTTCGTAAAGACCTTCTCATTCGTTAAAAATTATTTCACATTTCTCCTGTGTTACAATTACAAGGAAAAAATCTTGAGGAAACAAACCGATATGAAATCAATCTTTGGCAACTAACCGACCGAACTTTTTCCCCTTCATCCCTTCCTTCGACAAGTTTCTCGAAAAAGTACGTCCTTTGCTCGTCGGTAACTGCGGACTTTTCTAAACTAAAACTTACTTCTCCAAAGTCTTTCTCCTGAAATATTACACCTCCAGCGATTACCTGCGGTTTTCCCCTCCTATTTTCGAGTCCATGGAAACAGGACATATTTCAAACTTCAGCGGCCTTTTTCACCTCTAAATCTCCTTCGGAGAAGTAGAGAAAAGGTCCGTAAATGAGTCGCATAAAAAAGGCGTTGATTCATGGCCGACACAGGTGTAAGGAAGTGGACAAAACAGTTGACGAAAGAAAGTTTTTTGGCGCACGCAAACACTGGCAAGCAATCCCCATCGGGCCAAAGTACTTAACTTCTTGGGATTTCCCTTTTTCTTGTTTAGAGAGAAATGCGAAGGGATTCGTCAAAATTCCGGAATCTGAGTTTTCCATAAGAAAAAGAAATATTCAGCCGCAGGTGTGAATCAGTTGTGCTCTCTCGTTTAGAGGAAGAAATCGAGGCTACTTTTTTGAACGTTCTCTTGAGTAGAAAAGTTGAATTTGATAATTAATTAATGCTTCTGTGTTTTTATCGTTGTAAACGAATTCACGTTCGAGAACTATCGAGCATTGTTTCATAGAAATGAACTATGCAAAGATTTTCCCTTTTTCCTTGAAATACCCGCTGAACGTTTTATTTAGTTCTTCTAAGACAGAAATAGTTTTCAGATTACGAGTTAATTCTCTAAATATAATAATAATTTTTTAAATGCGACTTTATTCGGGCTTGATTGACTATCAAGTCTCTTCTTACATTTCACCCTTTTTCACATGAAGTTTAAAAGGGATGGCCTGAAAAAGTGCAAAGAAGAAAACTACTTTATGGGTTTAAAAACCTAAGATCCTACTTAAGAAAAAATACACCACAGCAGGAAAACACCGACAAGAAGTAGAATGTGAAAAACCAGCGAAACCTATTGATAGTTAACTAAGTTTTAAGAATAAGGCACGTAAATTACATCTATAAAGCAAACGAAATTTTACGTATACATTATTGCATAACAAAACACAACAACTAGAAATAAATTGTCATAAATAGTTAAAACAGATTATTATGACATGCAAGTATGTACAACGAAATCAAAACAGGTTCGTATCAAGACAGCAATAAAAGTTGTAAGTGTGAACATATGTGAAGAAGAGACGAATGTTAAATGAAGAAAAAAAGAAAAATAAATCATTGTTCATCAAGAATATAATATATAATATAATATACATATTTTCACATATCGTTATAAAGGCCTGCCAATAAATTAAATACAACGAATAAAAAAGCAATAACAATCGAGCTACATTACAATTAGATACAAATATAACAATAATAATCGTAATTTTTAATTTGCTCTGGGATCTTCCAATGGAGCAGAAAAAAAAGGAAAAAATTGATCAGCAGCATTAGAAACCAATATAAAACACAGAAAGAGAAATAAACAGGAGTATGAGATACAAAACAAAACAATTTTTTATAACATTTGCAATTAAAAGATGATTTTAAAAATGTTTCCTTAAATACTCGCACCGAGCTAGAATGTTTGATAAAGTCCGGTATGAAGCTCCAAAATTGAGAACCAGTGATTTGGAATGAATTATTTTTTATGTTTGATCGTGGGGTAGGATTCTAAGTGTTCTTTGTACTCGTCTTTTTCTACTTTCCTCATCAATATAGCCACACACATACATTTCTTCATTTCCTCGACTGTGACATCGGAGTACTGCAGAGATTTCGGCAAACCTTTATACTTACTCAAATTTTGCCATTTCTTTCCTTGCGCTTATATTCAAACATCATCTCCAGGATATAGTTTTACTATATCTACAACATTTCTGCAATTATTTGGCATGATGAAAACCCCACTTTTACCTTAATTGCTCCAATATCTTCTAAAACACAATCACCATCCCAAGTAATATAATTCCCTTCATAAGAAATAATATCGCTTTCCTCATCGGGCTCACTGTCTGTGTAAATAATGGGAATAGGCTTACTTTGCCGACTTACGGCATATTCAAACTCCATTTCGTCTTCAGAATTCCCTCTTTCTTCAACACGGTCTACATCGGTAAATAGGTCGCTATAAAGACCAGCTATTATTTCATCTTCGGTGTGGCGCAACCCACTACATCCTGCCATGGCAAATTTATTTTAAGGGGACTAAAGACTAAGTCTTATCAAATGTCTTTAGAATTACTTATTTATTTTCTTTCGTTTGATCGTATACTATGCTTACTTAGAATCTCTTTATGCAATTTTTGCTGTTTTTGTTTTTAAAGAGATTCCTTGTTTAGTAGGCGTATTTTTTCAGTTTCAGCCACATATGAACTTGTTACGTTGACTATTTCTTACACACTTAGTTATTAATTAAAATCGAGTAAAATACCACAATTTGCTTGTAGAAGACTAAAAGAATCTCTTTAAATTTTTTTATTAATATTGAGTTTTCTTGGGGAAAGAACCGTATTCTAAGACAGGTGTTCTCAAGTTTTTCCACTTCCCCTTTTATTTTCGGTGATCATTTTACGCCATAAATTCGAAATGTGTAAGATTTTATTCACTTGCATTATATTAGATAATAACCTGATAGTGTATTCATAAAAGTGAATTTAACGTATTTTTGTAATACTTCATTGCAATATTCTTACTGAGACTACCAAAACGTTCTCAACGTTCGAAGTATTTTCACCTTCTGTTGGAAGAAAACAGGCGGAAACGTCAGTTATCCTTAACACTGACAATTTATAAGGGAAAACGAAGAATTATCAGTGAAGATAGAGAAAAGAATGTCACATATCGAAGGTGAGGTCTTTTAAAAAATAAATACATAAAAAAGTTTCTCTCATCAAAACTCCTCGGCGCGGAAATACGAAAACAGAAATGTTGGTTTCGGTGCAATTCCAGTTGTTTTGGTTGATAAATAAGCACCGACAGAAGATGGAAGGAAGAAGAGGAAGGCATTGTGCGAGAAGAGATGATTTTGGGATTTGGGAGATGAATATTTGATCGTGCGAGGAAGTTTGGTGCGCTGCGGTCCGCGGAAGCTGAGGGTATGAAGAAAGATATTTTCTCCTTTCGAATAAGAAGAGGCAAACGCGGAGAACTCCCTCTTTTTCTTTAAAGGAAGTCCTAAGAGAAAAGTTGCCACAGGTAAGTCGATCCTCGGTTTCCCTGGAGACTGAGGGATGCTCACAACGGATGTACTCCTTCCTCCGATGCTTCGTTATTATATAATGGGTCATTGTAATCTTTATGAAGATGAAACGATACTCCCCTAAGGCCATATCAAGTAGACCCTAGTTAGTCATTGCGTTCTGCTGCAGTGTTCTGTAAGGACGATGTAATTATGCTTGCGATTTTCCTCTTCCAAGGTTATGTTGTCTAATGTGAATATCAGAGAAGAAGGACTTTTAGTCGAAGAAAACCAAACGACAAATATTTCGACTTCGATGTTTATTTCTTCAAATTCGATTGGTTATGGAAATTTGCAAACGATTAAGGCAGCTTTGAACATTCATAAGTTGCGATGCCAGATTAGAGATTTCTTTGGTGCGGGCGAGATTGGGGTTATCAAGTCCCCTCTTGCATCCAACCCATTTAATTTTGATAAAATAAAGGGATGGACTAGTAAAAAAAAGAAAAAAAAGGAGGAAACTATTTGTGGATAAAAACCTAAATCAAGAGCTTAGGAAAAAACTTCTGTAGCAGGAAAACATCCGCAAGAAGGTGTGAAAAACCTGAGAAACCTACTGATAGTAATAGCAAAATTTTAAAAGAAAGAAAATTATTTTTATAATCAAATAAAGAGGGAAAAACATTTACAAAGAAATCTAAAAATTAATATATAACGATATGGGAAAGTTTCCACACCAGAAAACATTAAACATTGAGAAATACAAAACAAATGACAAAGAAGTTAAAAATATACAATAAAAATTTAATGATGGGATAGAGAATGAATAAGTGTAGGTTAAATGTAGGTTACGTGACAAGTATGAAAATGCGTTTTACGTAAGGTTGGACACTCAACCCGAAGGATGGACGATTACCGAATATAATATATACCTACATAACAATAATTTGATGTTTAAGAATATAGGTGTGTGTCAAGGAGTGTGAGGCTAAATGTAGTGAATGATATGCTGAATACTAGCTTAAAAACGATGTGAAGGCACAAAATGTTTCATTAATGCGGATGCAATGAATATATCGTATATACAAACACAGGGTTAGTGAACAACACGAGGTAAATGAACTGCTCGCAGTGAAATGAAACAGAGCGAGAGCTGAGTAGTGAAGGTAATTAAAACTGGTATTTAGTGAAAAATATTTTTTGGAAATAATGACATGTATGGATAAGAATGAATGGATAAATTAGTAAAATTTCCTTCGAACAACGCGTGTGAGTTACAGCGTCAGAGTAAGCAAGAAGAACTCGCGATCCTCTCACGAAGACACGATCTCACTTCACAAAGAAAAAGTTGTTTTGCCGCAATCGGCCTCACTATGGAACGACTTGCAGGACAAAGTGTATGCCTATAAAATATACATAAATACAGTTTTGGGCGAAATAAGGGGTAATTATTCTCACCTTACATTAATCCATAATTAATAGGAAAAATATAAGTCAAAAGAAAGTCAAATTCAGTTGCGATTAAAGTACTAATACATATTATAAATATAATAGAGAGAAAGAAAAGGGAAACACAATATGAACAGTAATGTTAGAAATTAAAATATTACAAAATAAAAAGGAAAAGAGAAAAGAGGTGTGAAAGAGTGAAAAAAGGGGTGTGAAAGGAATTGGGAAAAGTTCAACGTTAAGAAAGATTCAATTGATGTTTGCCAGTGTCTGTAGAGATTTGATTAAGAAAGAGAATCTTGAAATTCTTAAGGAAAGGTTCTTCAATATCGGTAATGTGCCAGAGTATTGAATTCTGATGGGAGTACGTTCCACGCAGAAACAAGGATTTCCTATGAATTTTGGTTGTGTGTTTTTGTATTTGGAGATGAGGATCTCCCTTGTGCTAAGATTGTGCTCATGGAACGGAGGCTAGTGAATATGTGAATATTATATCAGCCCTTGATGAGCTTCCAGCTCTAAACAAAAGCTGATAAGGAGATGTCTCCACAGTTATATGAATTGCAGACAATATAGCATTGCTGATATCTTCTGATAGAGAATTATGGTTGGAATGGAATTTTAATTTTTTCGTAATTGAAATTGAGTAAAATATTTATTTGAGAAAATTGTATAAAGTCGTCTGCTATACATTTGGCAAGTTTCTAGAACCGGCACTATTTTCATTCCAATTATAATTCATCCCTATAAGTCACTTTTTTGGTGGTTGGCTCTCTTCCTGTCGTCCTTCGCTTCCATTGACAAAGAAAGCTTCTTTGCCATTTATTTGCCTACATTTAGCTGGTCTGAGAATTTATCTCACAGCATCAATCGCTAATTTTTATCTTTACCTTTGGCTAGAATCCAATTTCATGAGTAATATGGCATGTTTTATGGCAAATATGTTTTTCTTGTACACACTTCTGGTGTTTTAATTAATGTTATTTTTATGCATCTTTCAATTTCTCGTCTACAACAGATATTCTTGCCTTACCAATATCTAAGATTTCCATTTCGTCTTTGTCTAATGCAGAGCGTAGAAGATTGTACTAGTTACATTTTAACCGAAGCAAGGAAATATGCGGCCTTTAATCCATATAAGGCCTTCAAGCCACATGCTCTTTTAAGCCATATCTTCAGGCTTCATGCGGCCTTCCGTGGATTGCTGAGGCCAATTCACCGAATTAAATACTATTACTTTCCAGCCTAATGTATTACGTCAACTGAAAATATAATGGAACGCACTATCACTTTATGATTAAATTCGTTTTTCTTCGTAAAATTTCGAAGTTAAACTGCTTGACCGCTCAAGTGCGGCCTGATCGTTTCATCTGCGGCCTAATAGCTTCTACTGCGGCCAAGAGATGCATGCGACCTTTCAATGACCAAGGTCTCCCTTCCTTAAGCCATACCATGGTCATTGATCATCGTCCTGAATTAATAATCAAAGGCTCAATTTATTGCACCTCTTAAAGCCTTCTTCAGCCAATCGATTCTTTGCCTCGTAATCCTTGGCTTTAACTAACCATTACCTGCCTCTCACTACTAACTCAACACTACCAACTTAAGTCTCCTTCCGAAATTCCTCACTTCCTCCATCCCTCACTGTAATCAGCAGACCTATGCCCAGAGTGTGTTAGATCAATTCTTCTTTTCTTTTCACCAAACATTTCGAAGGCTTCTCTCTTCCTTTGGCCATCGCAGTATTTCTTCAATATGCCAACATTCATTCTGTAGCTTCACATCTTCGTTGCTGCTAATCTTATGTTCTCTGCAACCATTTAGATACATATTCCACACGCATACAAAGGTGCACTAATTACGTTACGGTTTTTACAGATCGTTACCTCATATCTAAGGTTGCATTATTTGCTGTAAAATTCTTTTTCTGGTGAAATGTTTCTCACGCATGGTCAGACAAAAAAGTGAAATGTGAAGACGGCAGCACAAGATTCGGAGGTGAAGTGCATTGGGGTAAAAGCAATATAAAAACGAGAAGAAAAGAAAATATTACTTAAGAAGAATATGTAACTGGATGATTCTTAGAATGTTACGAAGAAAGAATGGAATAAATTTATTGAACAGGAAAAGCAATTTTGCATAAATAGGTTGTTATCTGAAATATAACAATGATGTACGTTATATAATATACGTTGCGTATTTTAATGAGTGATTTTTTATTATTATCATAACTAAAATGGATGCAATATCGAACTTTCTCCATGGTGGCTACCGTTTACACAATTACGCATCATTCTACACCTGATCTTGAGTTCCCTAAGTGACGGTTTCCCGAATTTGATAGAAATTACTGAACCGTTTTATTTTGTCCTGCAGTTTTCCCCATCCTAACTCCTTAATCACTCCATACCTTACTCATAATTCATGTATAAGTGCAAAGAATATTATAAAATATTATTAAAACATATAAAATGGAATGAGTTTATTAGGAGGAAATAACCATTGTATAGAGATAAAATGACATTCCAAAAAAGGATACATGTGCGTTAGAATACTTTGGGTGTCTCATTTCAGGTAAAGTAGCCCAAAAAGTTCTTTAAAATGATTGGTAACGGATTTAGACAACACATCACAACGGAGACAACTATATTTCGTAATCCGAATTCAGAATCAGAATTGATAAAGACATAACCCTTTTACTCATCCTTTGATGCAGTTGCAGTGACAGTAGGGTAATTCACATGTCTATTGAACTTTGTCACATTGAAGATGAGCAGGCGGGCACGACAGTGTGATGTATCTAATTCCATCCATTCAGAGTAAAGTAGTTCTCATTATTGCATTTCTCTCCTGCGCAACAGTAAATGTGATACCTGAATTACATAAAACCAAGTGCAGTCTATCAGTGAAGCTTCCTCATTTGTCTAAAAGGGGTCGCGAGCGTCCATTTTCCGCATGGAAAAGCGTATTACTCATTTCGCGCTTCTGATAGATCTTTGAAAATGAAGTTATCATGTCAAAGCGGCAATTATTAATTTTTCATTTTTACAGCATATACTCGTTGGTAGATCGATCCCTTGTCTACTTCACGAATTAGTGCTATTGCATATGGATTTGTACTATAATTTCTATACTCGTTTTTTACGTGTTTCGTGTTTACCCATGATTACTTCTTCGCGTGATTCCACTGAGTTAAATCAACTATGACTATAACATTCTACAAAAGAATATTCCCAGGTAACTAAGGTTAAAATAAGTATTATCTTCTATTTTCAATACAGCTCTTTAAATTGTCTACGTTAAATTACTTTTTCTAAGTCATAACGTAGACGTAATTCCGACAATATTTTTGCGAATTCAAAAAATATAAATTTTACCAGAATCGACATTTTTGTTCATAGATAACCTCAATATTTCACCTTGGAAAATTTAGAGCATTAAATTAAGAGTTACACCATTCACTCATGTAATACCAAATTTTAATAATCTGTAAAAATCTCCTACAGTAAATATTTATTTACCGGTTACTTTTACCTACAAGAAGTAAATTGGGGAACTAATTCAAAAAGTAATATTTAGCTCTTCCCGATAAAAGCATGAAATTGTAGGATTCATAGAACCTAAGAGTAATTAATATATAGAGAAAGAAGATACTGGGATATCGTTTTGGATTCAATATTTCTAGAATTTTGATGAATTTGCCGAAAAATTAATAGAAGTATGGCATTTTTTAAGTATCCTCGACAGTTGAAGTGATTTCGGACATATCGACTTACCTGGGATTTGGATCCGGGATCGCTTTCATCAAAGGCAAACACGCAAACAACTTGGTTGTTCGGCAGCCAAATTTGTAGAGGGTTTGTGTATAATCTATTGTATATAAATAACTGGAGTGAGAGGCTGGCAATAAGGACGCGTTTCGAGTGTACAAAACAGAGTTATAATATGTCAGAACTACTATAGAAGTATTTCATCGTCTACATAATCCTCCCAAATAGTAAATATCGATTGTGAATGATAAGGAAAACACTCTCCAGCAAAAGTTACGACCCACTATGCCTAGGGATTCTTGAGTAGCTATCCATCCATTGCTACCATTAATCTGCTATTACTGCGTCCGGATATCTTTATTCCGATGGCGTAAACCTTAACTAAGAGCTCTGAATAGAAAATGCAACAGATAGTTGTGTCAAATCATTGCATTGCCTCCCTTTAAGTAGTAAGGTCAGCTGATAGGACTTTTAGGCTCTGAAATCGCATCCATTATACAATCACTGAAGTATGCCATAAAAATAAACAAGAGGGACAGGGTCAGTAGGAATTAGCGAAAGGACTGAAGGTGAAATGAATGGAGGTGTTAAGGAAATTAATAAATGATCGGGAAATATAAGAGCAATTACGCGACGAAAGGACAAAATGTTTTCAATTATTTATTTAAAAGAAACCCATAAACAACACAAGAACTTTACAATGGGTTGAAAAGAATTAACCATGTCATAAAAAAGTATAAAAATTTAAAAGAAATGAATAGAAATCATAGAAAGACAAATATAGAAATATAAAAACTAATTATACAACTACAAGTTTAAATTAAAGTACAAGTGACAATGTAACTCATACTTGAGTGAACCCTTTCATGTTGTAATCAAACAGCGCACGACACCTCAGAGATGGACAAAGTAAGTAGAGAAAGCAAATCACGTCCCCTGCCATACGGTGATATGCGCCAGGAATAAAACAGAGAAGTGACGTATGTTCTGAGAATTGTCAGGGATTTTGGTCGGAATGAACACCTTTCTTAGCCTTATCGGTGAAAAACCCATGAATACCGAAGCAGCTCTCAAAATGGCCAAAGTTCCCTTCTCCTGGTATTCACCGCGATCTCTCCTCTTCTCTTTATTTGTTCTTTTTGTGTCTTTGCTGGAGCCTAAGCAATCTTACCTTTCCTTCAAAACATCATGCAGTTAAATTTAAGAAATGAGCCTAAGAAGAACATTTAAAACAACATTTTCGTTGAATTCACGAACTGCACAGTTCGTATATTCTAAAACGAGATTTACTCTTCTGAATTTGTAGAATGGATTGTTCAAACAGTAATGCTCCACATTTTTTCTCCTCAAAAACTATTTATTTTACAAAAATGAACTTCACTTTACTTAATACTTTTAGAGCTGAGCTTTACACATACGAAAGAATTATGTTTCATCTACTCAATCTATTTTCTACATAATCTCCTTCTAATTCTATTACCTTCCTCCAGCGATTCACTATGGCATGTATGCCCTGTCGGTACCAGTCTTCGCTCTGGTTATGGAACCAGGTTTTCATTTCCAACTACCTTCTGATTCAATCACCCTCAATACCCAGCAACCAACTGTACTCCTATCGACTGCAGATATTCCATAGACCTTGCACGAAATAAAAAATAATAAATGTGGGACATTACGTTTCGGCCAACCCTCGTACTTACGAATTTTTAAGCGAGAATTCTAACCGTAAGGGAACAAATATTCGCGGATTAAAACAAAGGCTTAATTGAATTTAATAAAATATTAAAAATTACTCATTCGTCACTTTCACGGGGCTATTTTATAACGTATCCTTAAGACAATGACGAAAAAGTAAAAAACTCGACTGCAACAAAGGCATTTGTCGCCCACGTGACGTCGGTCGAAAATGACGGACGAAATGTTCGTATATTTTATGAGTATTTCCGTAATTCGCTCCAGAAACCTGTGATCGAAAGTAAGTAAGAATATTTCCATGAAATTCCTTCTCGTGATATGCTTATTATTATAAGCTTTTCTCTTTTCCGTACGAGTTCACATATTTGAACCTTCAAAAAGGAATTAAATCTATGAGCGATAAAAACGAACTTTACATTCCTTTCTTTTAGGAAATATTTGACTATTATTCTAATATCTTAAAAGGAGAGTATATGGTAGCTGTTAATGTATTAGGGATTTAGAACGCTTCAAGACTCCCTTTAAAAATTAAAAAGGAAAAGGTACATAAAATGTAGCTCATCATCTGCGCTGGGACCAGATTTAATAATATGCATATCTTGAAAGTAGGATATATTTCAGTTACAGAGTATTAGACGGAAATTCCGTCAACTCTACCTCCGCATCTCCGCCTACCGAGCATAACGGTCCATTCATAGATCGAAAGACGTAATTCGTCTGGGTAAAAAGGATCCTAAATGTCACTTAAAGACATCAGACTGTTAAATTTCCTCAAATGCGTGATAGACAAGCAGACGGTTAGACAGATAGACAACAATTTTTTTAATTGTCGTTTTGAGTTTAGTACCAATTTTTGACATAAAATCTACCCCTTTTTTTAATTTATTCTGTGTAAAGACACGAATCCGTAACATTCTTATTACAGTATTTCCCGACCTATAAGACGCACCGTGATTTTTCAGGTAGACCAAGCAAAAATTATAAATAGAATAACGTAAGCTGCTTGCAAGTGTAAGAATAGAATAGAGCACTTTATTGATACCAGACACATACAGCACTAACAGAGCAAAAAAATCTGTTTTCAAGCGTTTATCTCGTCTGTTTAAAGCTTATGATTACGTTACAACCATCCCTTAAAATAATAGTTTTTACATCACAAATGTATGGCTTTCAAAATGTACATAAAATAATACACGAAAGTTGCTTGGTAATAACGTAATATATGATGTTGAAAATATATATAGCGTAGTGATTACTGTCTGTGCAGAACCACACATCAAGTTAGATATTTATATCAACGTCTTCAAAGAACTTTTTAAATGTATAGTGACATTTATTAATTAAAAAGTTTTAAAGCTTTTTGAAGAGTACACACAAGGTCAGTGGACAGTTTTTGCCTCATGACAACTGTTAATTTGTTATAAACACTTTTGTTCCATAGGCTGGGTAGTATTTTCAAAAGATTTACGTCTATGTTTGGAATACGGCAGCATTTTCTTACCTCTTGTATCATGTATGTGGTCCAACTGCTCAATTTTATAGTTTCAAGATCTGCACTTACTTAACACATCATTTCATATAGGTAAGTTGTACATGGTAATGTGACTGTGCCATTTTCTTTGAATGCTTGTTTACAAGACTCTCTATACCCCTAATTATTCATAACTCTTACGACTTTCTTTTGTGTTTTGAATATTGTCACCCAACTTGGGGAAATGCCCTAGGTTTCATTTCCATTTGTCTCCCAATCTGGGGAAATGCCCTAGGTGGTAGTATCATTGTTAAAAGTGCTTCGACAGCTGAAGTCATTTCGCATGTAGGCTAACATCTAGAATCGAACCCGGGACCGCTTTCACCGAAGACGAACGCGTTGCCCACTTGGCTATCCGGGAGCCCTTGAAATGCCCCAGGGTTGGGAGACAAATGAAGATGAATTAGTCAAAGATTATCAAAAAAGCGTCAGTTTGTGGAATAATGAATCAAAAGTGCAACGAGACTTCAGTGGTAATTAGAAAATGAAAGAAACGAGCGCAACATTGTTAACAATTACTATTGTACTGTTATTCCTGACGTCAGAAAAAAAATATTATAAGGCCCACAAGACGCAGGCCGATTTTATATAATAATTTCGCGGGAAAAGTGCGTGTTGTGGAAATACGATATGAGTACAGATGATTCATAAAATACGTGCTACCTATTAATTTAAATCGCTCAGTCATCCGCCAGAATATTCAAACTAGAAAACATCCAATAGCACTCATCAATCAGTGTGCTCTTTTAAAGGATCCATCTAAGCACACATGTCTAATCATAGGTTATAAACATTTTCAGAATAACTCTTTTGTGGCAGATGAAGTATACGGTATAATTGCAGCCATTCAGTTAATTAGGTCTGTCCTAAATATTCTCACAAAAGAATAACAATTTTTCACGTACTACAGCAAACATAGATGCTCTATTAATTATGTCTCCCTTTTTGGTATTAATTCGGTAAAATAATAATCTTATTTCTTTCGCCTTTACTATAAAAATCAGTCAGAAAATGCGAAAGAATGCAATTAATGTAATGTAAACAAACGAACTGGAACGTTCTATCGCGAAGAGTGTATTCACTGACTGGAAAGAACCCGAAGTTTCTTTTAATAAATTGGAACTCGCGACCTGAGCATTCTACTGTGTCCTAACTTTGTCCAAAAGGATAAAGAATTTCCTTTTCTTTATTCAGAGAAACAGGCTTGGCTCTTGGTAAAACTCCAATTTCTTCCAGTACGACGCCTCGCAAGGGCTTTGGAATTCTCCCAAAAAGTCCATTGCTTGTAAGAAGTGTGTAGCTTAAGTTTTTCAGCGAAGATTTTCCAGTTTATTTTCCTTTGCTCTCACTACTGTTTCAACTTCATTCTTCTTCAGTCCTCCAGCGCACCATATTACCGAACATCGAAAACTCTGAATCGTCCAGAGTGGAAATGTACTCACACTCACTGTAAAATGACCAACATTGAGTTGCACATCTTTTGGAATAATAGAGTATTTTATAATTGATCTATTTTGGACGCGTGTTAAACTTTCACGGATCTATTCACGTCTCCTTGTCTGCCTTTTGACTCCTGTTAACTGCTCATGAATTATAATCCTTGCGTGCCACGTCCTCTACTCTGTCAGTTAAGTTTTAAGCAAAAATCCGTTTTCAACCCGCAGCTATGAGGTTTACTAGGCAAGATGAGGAGTTGCCATTTTTTCCTCGCAAAACGAGTTAGAAATGACCACTCAAGAGCTTCTCATGAGTAACACTTTTCATGGTATTTAATGCGTGTTCTTGAACAAACGATCGAAATAAATTCAGCAGCATTCATACCTCAAAAGTATTCATATCGAGCTAGACTGTGGCAAAAGTAAATTAAATACATTGCATTCCCAATTATCCGTGGGCAGATTATTCATTTAGCGCATTATCCATCCATGATTCTTTACTCTTCGCCGATATTTTCTGCGATATTTTGAAATTCAAACAGAAACAGCAAGTATTTTGGCGCATTAATAGCGGCAAGACTTATGCGGGACCTTTTTTATAACCCATTGGGAACACTACCGCATGATATTATAGCTAATGGAAAGAACCACAATCGGGTGAAGAGCTCTAAATGAGTAAATGAAACAATGGAAGATAAAATACAAAGTGCACAAATGATGATTAATTGTATTTACGTAAATTATCAAAATGAAAAGAAATAAAAGTGATAGTTTGGATCATCTGTGTTTTCTGATCGTTCGTGCTTCGTCTCCCCATTATCAGCCCGGATAATAGAGTGCGTATTTTCCTATATAATGCAAAAAGACAAATGACAATATTCCATTAATCAAGATATACAGGGTTATTTGAAAAGAATATATCGATGTTTAAGTTTTCCTCAGTCCTCGTGCAATCGGTAGAAATAAGTCACCAAAAGGGAAGGCCTTGAAGTTTGTTTTCCTTCTTCCGAAAGAGCACCTTATTGGCATCTGAAGGTTCGACCACTCAATGAATACATCTCAATGTCTACCCCGCAAGCCGCCTTTCGGCGTGTGGCAGGGGGTGCAAGCACCATGACTCTACTTCGCTAATCGATTACTTTCGCGTATCGTTCGCGGAAAAAATGAATGCTTGAATCGATCCATTCTAGAGTTTATCTCTCTGATATTTCGCTTAGAATAAGAACAGCCGATGTAACAGAGGTGACGTATAATATCAGCTACATATTCTAAGAAAGCACCTTCTCTGAATTTATGAAGTAAATTAAGTATTTGTTTAAATCTTCTGCCCTCTAGAGATACCCATCCTGCGTCCTGAAGCATTTAAGTAGCACTCACTGATTTCTTGTAACAATTTCTTACGAAACGTATCGCCTGTCGCTGTACTTTTTCTAATTCTCAAAAGCAACACTTTTCGGCATTACCCATACACTACATGCATATGCAAGGTTAGGGCTGACCAACGCAATGTAACATCGCTCTTTACTTGATTCGTGTTGATATTGTTTGGAATCTCTCATAGGCTTTTGATTTCGAATACAACGCCTCTGCTTCTTTAGTGCTTTTCTAGTTCCTTTATTATACCACCTAGGATATTATACCCACCTACAATATAGGTTATTTTGGACGGAGACCAAAGAACTCGTTCTCTAAATTTTGCCCAAAAGATCTCCGCCCAAAGGATTCTTCTTTGTAATTTGTAAAAGTTGAATTTGCGATTTCTTTACATCCTTGTGCAATTGATGAACGAGAAATCGAATTACTATGGCGATCAACTTTGTGGACACATTACAGCATGTTAGTACGATTTTTATTCACCTGACTGGGTGAATTTTGTTGAGAAAACAAAATTCAAGCAATAGAGCTTAATGTACTAAAATATGGTTTGGATGTGAAATGATTTTTCCTTCATAAAAATGTTTCATAATCCGAATATATATATATACAATACATTTCGTAACCTAGCATTCGGTTATCTTTTGATTAGAGTCATCTCTGTTGCTCGAGTATTCACACCCCCTTCCCTTGAGTTTACTTGTAGAAGTCTCTATAACAACTTTATATACCATAGACTATGTATTCCTCGTTTATGAACAGTACAAATGAGTACTTTTATCAAAATCGCCGAGATTCTCTCCACAGAGATGTAATATTGAATCTAAGATGCCCACTCTCTATCTTGTGTGGTATGGCACATACCATACAAAAGAGGTAATAAGAAACACTTAGTAATTTCCACAGACTGTATTTTTATTTACGACGAGTTTACTTTTTTAGTTTAAGATGTAATTTTAATTGATTGAACGCGATTTCAGCAAAATAATAATGGAAATTATCCAATGGTATTATTTTCTGAAAATAACAATTCCATTTCGAGGGGAAACATAGTTTGTAAACCGCGGGAAGACTGCTGGCTGACGAACAGCACGGCGAATAGTTACGATAAATGAAATCGGGAGAAAAACGCCTCAATTCTGAGAGCGGGAGATTTTACAAATTATTACCAATACCGAGAGTATTTCGGAAAATCGGATAGTTGGCAACCCTACCTGAAAGCGGGAGATCCGGGCTGCTTCAGGGATTTTCTACGTCATTTTTTATATAAAGTGTATTTCATGTTACTTGCATTAAATGAAAGAGTTTAAATTACATACAAGGACACTGGTTAGCTTTTAAAATTTTGGAATTTTCGTTCGACTTAAGAGCGAAACCGCTTAATATGTGAGTCCCCTCACTTCAAATTCGCGAGAATAACTATTCGCAGCTAACTCTGAATGAGTTAAAATTTCTTTCCTTTGTAATTCCAGCGATGATAATCACTCTGATGGAAGTTATCAGTGCGCTGCTCTTTTAATTAAAACTTTCGGCCATTTACATTTTACTGCGTAGGACTCTTACCCTTTTCAAGCGCGTTCAAGATTCGTGCCTCCAAAAATTTCCTTCGTAATGAAGATACAGTAAACTTCGAGAACTATATGACTTAATATTTCCGTTCTGTCAGCGATATCTTCGGTTTTATACTTGAGAATGCGTAAGTTAATTATTAAACTTCGGAAGGTTTGGTTTGAGCAAATTACAGTTGTAGTTACGATTTATCCTTAGTTAACGTAATAAAAAGGGGAATCCTTTCCAAGAGAAGTGGGCTCTCCCTTGTCTAATTGTTAGCTCAGCCAGGTCTGGTGAGTGCAATCCCGAATTCGATCCCCGTGAGAGTCCGGTTTCACCAACAAGGAACGGCGCCAGAAAGGGAATCCGACCGCCACAATTAATGCCAAAAACAAACTCGTCTTCATCATTAGTCATCATCTTCATCAGGTGACTCAAAATCTGATGGGAACCATACGCCCAAGAGGGTTTATTCATCAATAGAATTAAACTAAATTAAATAACTCAAATCCCAAACTTAGCTCAGTTTCGCTTGTATCCACCACGTATCCGTTTGAACCATTTATTTCTCTAATCATGAAACATCTGAGAGATATTTATTTCACTTAACTTTTTATGTAACATTTTAACGTTGCGTTTAAGTACATTGTTTATATTACCGCCGCAATTAGACATTTCGTCCGGTGGCGACGTTTAGTTACCGTACATTACAGAACTATTACATATAATATGGCTTAGTTACACATAAACAAATACAGAAAGTTGGTATCTATCTACCCGTCAATTAACTACAATTGTTTAAAAACTACTCTAATCACAATTACATCTTCAATTATACTTTTACATCACAACCACTACAAACACTAAGATATATACATTACAATATATACAAACGTATGCATTAACTGAAAATTACCCCTAAACAGCATTATAGCAACTTGTCGATAACACTTTCACGTAAGATTTTTCAGGGTTCCTGATAGGCCTTCACGGCTACCGTAGCGGTCACGGGGCCCACGAAGTCCCCACCGTACNGAGAAATAGGTCCGAATTGGAGACCATTGCTACCTCAGACGTCATGTTTTTCGTTAAATGGAATAACGGAGTATATACCCGCTGTACTCTAGTTTGAGCGTTGTACACTATGTAAGTTAAGTGTGAGTTTAAATACAAATTTTGAAATACAAAATACAATATTTGAATATTTATCAAAATACAATATTTAAATACAAAATTTGAAGTAAAACTGCTTAATAGACATATATAAAAGAGTTGCTTTTTTGATCAGCTAAATAAAAGTTATTTTATAGGCGAGAAAAATGTCTACAATTTACGTACGCCGTGCAAAATTAAAAATCTGATGAATGAAAATAATTGTATTATTATACACAAACATTTTTTTCAAATTGTCCACGACCGAACGGATTAATAGATTTACTATAAAATACAATGGAAAACTGGGTTTTGAGATACGTACTCCGGTCTGGAACAAATGAAGTTCGTAAGTCGAGTTACCGCTGTATATACTTCTGAAAATCGTTGAATCGCAGTTTAATGAGATTAGTGTTATTAATGCAATAGAGTGTATTGAATGCGATCTGAATAATACAACACACATGAAAGAATCGAGTCGCAAATTGACTACAGATACTATGTCGGTGGACCCAAGTGGGGAAGTCCCAACTGGTCTTTTAAGAGGGAATTGGAGATATTCCTTATCCGCTGTCCGAAGGAAAGTAAATTTCCAATGCGGATGAATACTAAATGAAGTTAGAATGTTAGTTTGTTATATCAGCAATGTTCCAGAAAAGAGTTGATGGTAATCCACGCAGAACTCACATCTTCAGCCGTCACATAATCGGACAAATAGATTCTGTGCTGTCGCCCGTTCCATTAGAGGACGAGCAGCTACAGGAACATCACAATGAACGGTGCATACTTTCCCATTAATATTCAGAAAGGCGAGTTGCATGGTGCATAACATTATCTCTCCTCATCTGATCTGTTTTACTGCATGTAATTCTTTGAGCCCATGAACCAGCTGTATCAAGTACGTTTCATTTATTGAAATATTTTCACAAATTTTGATGAGCTTATTATTGATCTATCTTTGCATTTTTCATTTTTGTAAACAGAAAGAAATTAAATTGTCTTTAAAAGTATTTTTGCAAGATTTGATAAGGAAGTGAAATCGAAGAATAGGTTTGTTACCAATACCAATATTACCAATCTTACTTTAACAAACCTATTGTTTCCTTTTCCCTGATTTAATCTTATAGACACCTTATATAATATTTATTGTTATTTTTGTTACATATTAATATTAGTATGTTATGGTCTGTTTCTATACCCTCATATGTCCACTGTACGAATTTCTTTATGTGATATGAACACGTGCTACGGAAGTTATATAAGTGTTTAAGATGGAGTATGAGATATTTGTACGATCGAGTCCGAGAGTTTCTCAATCTTTGGCAAAATAGGATAAGAAAGGAAAATTTCCGGTACATTTTATCGATACGAATCGGATTTTTAGAACTGACATCAGAGCATAAAACCATTTCCAGTATATCCTTAAAATTTAGCCCTTGAAGTAAATGAAAAGGGAAAAGTGAAAAGGAAAACGTGAAGTAGGAATATTTTTTCTTCAACTTTAGATATTTGATCCGAAAACGGAGAGAGCTTTGCATTCAAAATGGAGTGAGAGTTCAGATAAAGTATTCTGAGGACTTCTTAATCAAAATGATTTGAAATACAGATTATCGATCATCGAATCGTCAAATCTATTAAATGTGTGATAACTGTACCATTTCAGAGAATCGATGATGCATTCGGGAAGTAAAATAACGCGTGTTTCCCTTAAAAGCTGCAAAGAAACAAATGTACTTCTCCGTATGGTGGCAAGTTTTAAGCACTAAGATAACCATGTTCCTTCTTTACTAATAAACACGTTATGATTCTCCTTTAAACATTTTCCTGAATTTCACGTACAGAAAAATTAATGAGATATTTTTTTATTCCACTCTTTCTTAGAACCACCTCTTTTTCCTCCACGGTTTAGGCTTTGAGCCTTTCTGGATTCACTCTGATAATTACATTCCAACGCATGCCTTAGGCCTTAGACATTTTGTCCTTAGAGCTTCGTAGTAAATGCTCTTTTCACTTATTTTTGAACTCTATTAATACCAAGTTCTTCCATTAAAAATGTATTCCTTAATTTATTCATCCTTGTCTATTCCTTCACTACTCGAAAAAAAATTAATTTCCGATGATTCTATTCGTCTTAGTTCTTTTTGTTTTTCTGACCAACATTGTGACCCATAAAACACTGTAGAAACTTCCATCACCTCGTAAAATGTTATCAGGGTATCTCTCCTTGTTTTAATCATTAAAATTTTCCTTGCCGTCCGACGAATTCCCTGAAAAACGCTAATTTTGTTTGTGATGTCTTTGCCTTCGTCTTTCGTTATGTGTTATCCTAAATTTTGGAAATGGAAAATTCCTTAGTTATATCTCGGATGTTCGTGACCAAAATCTGAGTCCTAATGGAAGTGTTTCATACGGAATATGGTCTACAGGGAATAGTAATTTTCCTTCACATGCTATGGAATTCTTAAACAAATTGTTTGTTCTTTTGGTGTGAAATCAGTTGGAGACCTTTACTGGTCCCCCTTCTGCAACATAAAAGAAAACAACTTTGATTTATTTCCGTTAGAATCGAATTACTATTGTATTATTATTAATCGGATTATTGCTGAGAGTATTCTCGCGCTTGCTTTGGCTTTTTTACTCCACCGAATTCTCGTTTTCTCCGCAGCGCAGAATCCCCTTTGGTCCATTGGGGGAGAGAGATTCTGCGAGAGGCGCAATTCTTCGTTGAATGGTTAATTATTTAGCGGAAGTGATGTAACATATTTCGAGAAATAGGTCCGAATTGGAGACCATTGCTACCTCAGACGTCATGTTTTTCGTTAAATGGAATAACGGAGTATATACCCGCTGTACTCTAGTTTGAGCGTTGTACACTATGTAAGTTAAGTGTGAGTTTAAATACAAATTTTGAAATACAAAATACAATATTTGAATATTTGTCAAAATACAATATTTAAATACAAAATTTGAAGTAAAACTGCTTAATAGACATATATAAAAGAGTTGCTTTTTTGATCAGCTAAATAAAAGTTATTTTATAGGCGAGAAAAATGTCTACAATTTACGTACGCCGTGCAAAATTAAAAATCTGATGAATGAAAATAATTGTATTATTATACACAAACATTTTTTTCAAATTGTCCACGACCGAACGGATTAATAGATTTACTATAAAATACAANACCTTTGTTAGATATCTTTATCAAACATCCAATTGAATGCCTCCTAGGACCTGTTTCTTTCTTGCATCTTAATTTTCATTAAAATTGATAATCGAACAACTGCACTTTCAAAACAAAATGTTCATTCACCTTTACTTATGAAAACAAACATAAATAAATAAATGTTTCTGCATTCTATATATAAACATAGCAAACTATATATAAATCGGGTAACATAATACTATCTGGTGCTATTTTCTGTTTAAATTTTACTTGACATTATAAACGATACTGGAAAAATTTTAGGTATTGAGGGAAATTCAATATTTATCAATATTTATGCGTATGAGCCCAATTCAGGCTAAGTAAATTAAAAATAAAATTTTAACTCAAAACATAGGTAATAAATATGGATGAATATTCTCGTTTACAGCAGAATGCGAATTGCTAATATATGGAGTGTGATGACTTCGATAGTCAGAAAAGAATTGATGTTAGCTTTTTGTCCCTCGTTAATACCCCTGTGTGTTTGCAAATGCACTTTTACCTTATTTATCGATCCCAGTGTATGTGAAACGTAAACAAAAATTAATGAAAGTCTACAGAGAGACTGAAAAATACTCAAATTTCGGTCTGTAATTCTTCAGTCATACAACTAACTGGTTAATGATTGTGTGTTCCAAAACCCTCCTGCATTTACGAAAATTACTTTAGTTTTAACATTAAATCACTCCTATCGAAGCACTTTGAAATTACGAGTTCTTTTGTATGATCAGCAATTTCGGGTGTAATCGCTGAAATCTTACTAAGGAAAAACACGCATACATTCTTACTAGAAACGCTGCTGTTCTTGTAACCACTCTATTCTCTAAACTTCTTCAAAATTTCCTATTCTTGCGTTAGTTTATCCTTGAGTACATAATTCGTAAAATAATTTATATTCGTATATATTATTCGTATATTTGTAAAATTCGTAAATTTGCAAACGTTTTTATCCTTTGAACTCCGTATGTCCCTTGGCCTCAGGATTAATAAATCACATCTGGCTAGCTATTCGCCGGTTGTCTTCTTTTATAACCTAACACATTCTAATTGTACACCAACATTATTAACTTCACGCTTTCCTCTAGAAACACATCATATGTGTTTTACTTTTCAGTGCATTTTCGCTCAACTCGAAACACTACGAAAGTCTCCGATGCTTCCTCTGCAACGGATCTTCAAATATTTTTTTTGCTTATTCTCATTTCATGGTGAGAAACTTAAAGGGAAGTAGAAGGAAAGCGAAGGAGTTAGGATATAAAGCAATCGTGAAGCCAATATTAAAATAGGCGACAAATTTATAGGATGACATTAACATTAAAAAGATCAAGAAATTCTTGGTTGGGAAAAATTAGAAAAATGGCGGAGGGTGAATGGATCGGTAAGCATCATTCAAGTAAGACACGGTGGCGAGGCTTGGAATGAGTTGAGAAGTAAAATAGTCAGGGTTGCTCTGACTGTGGTCTTAAATACATTGGGCAAACCAGAAACGGAGTCATTACAAGGTTCAACAAAGATTTAAGCTCATTTCAAAACTGGCAGATTCTACAATTCTAGTGTAACCAAGCACATGGTGGAGCATGCACATAATATTTCAGTGGCCGATTTAAAGTTAATTTGTAACATTAATTCTGGTTTTAATTCCTAAGTGAATCGATACTTTCATAAAAATCGCAATGCTGTCATGAGCAGAATTTCCCACTTATTCTGAATATCTTCTTTCAGAGAGGAATTTAAATAGAATTAATCATATTTATGATTTGGGATCAGTGTTTGACTTAAAGTTAATATTTGATATGTATATAAACTGTATNAGAAATATTTGATCTGTAGAGAAATTTAAATTTGTATGATATTTCTCTGCGTAAAGATTTCAATCTAATAAACTGAAACAATTTTTATTGATTGCCTAGTGAATTTACATGGTGCACTACTATTATGAAAACGATAAACAAGAAACTAATTTTATGTTTCTCAACATCCTTCATTCATTTTAACCTGAATTACTAGTAACACTAACCTGAGCAGCGCCACCTTGTTTATACAGGAAGATAAATTAAAGTCTCAATTTCCCCCGGAATGGAGACGTAATTATTATTACGTTGGTCATAAACGAACTTCCTCTAACTTTCTTAAACCCTCTTTATTTTAAGGATCTCCTTCCAACGTTAGAGAATGATTCCTCCACGCTTGCTCTTTTATTGTTGACGAGGATGATTTCGTACACATTCTACAGGCGACATATGACTCAACATTGCAACAAAAGTTATTTTCTGAATTAAGCAAAGTAAAACCTATTTTATGGAATGGTCTCAGTACGCTTGAATATTGTGATAAAAATCTTTGAGATACGATGAAATAGACCACTTAAACAAGATTTGATTAGCTCCTGCAAGATACCCTCGTCTGCGAAGCAGTCCATTCCCTTTTCTTGCCCTCCTTCTCTCTCCTCAGCCGCCAAACTCATTCCAAACAATCCTCGATTTCCATTCCAAGTTCCATTGACATCCAATTCCAATATCCCTTTTCTTCTCTTATCAGCGCCTCTTCCTTCCTCCGCACAACTCCTTTAAAAGTTGTTGATACACCATTCATCTGAATTTACTCATCCATTCGCTTAGAAACATTAGCCAAAGTTCCTTAAGGCTTCAGCACCTAACACTGCTACCCAATGTAACCTCTCGTTTCCAATCATCTCCTTTTGTCTTTTCATTCCTCTTCTCCTCTTTCCACTTCTCTAGCAACGAATGCATCTTACACCGCAAGAAACTAATAACATGTCACTGAATTAGACACATAGTTCAGTGTGTGTGTATATTTATGTATACGAGTAAAAGTTGCTTGCATCCTATAAAATCGTTCACTTTCTTCACTGCTTCATTCATTCACTGCTCTTTTTCAACGTGTAAGAAAAAAATTTTACATCCCGCTTCAAACCCTATCCAGGATGTATCGCGGTTTTTCACTTAGCTTCCTGATAAGCGGCTTTGGCGGGTTTTACTGCATGAGCACGGTGTTGATTATTACAGTAGATTAATTAGTTTACGATTTTGCTATATTATTATAATTCTCAAAAATGTTGGTACTGAAAATGATTAAAACGATAACTTCTTCCACGATAAATATTTAATTGCTTAACTATTAATTATAAGTAACTTAATTATTAATTAACTTCGTATTCCTTCAACTTATA
>KZ309019.1:280245-292594 GCA_000376725.2 Ladona fulva
TTGGAGATTCTTTCAAATGGTTCTTTATTTAAATACTTGGATTGAAGCAGTGTAATAAATCAATATATTTTGTTTTGACCTTTGTTAGATATCTTTATCAAACATCCAATTGAATGCCTCCTAGGACCTGTTTCTTTCTTGCATCTTAATTTTCATTAAAATTGATAATCGAACAACTGCACTTTCAAAACAAAATGTTCATTCACCTTTACTTATGAAAACAAACATAAATAAATAAATGTTTCTGCATTCTATATATAAACATAGCAAACTATATATAAATCGGGTAACATAATACTATCTGGTGCTATTTTCTGTTTAAATTTTACTTGACATTATAAACGATACTGGAAAAATTTTAGGTATTGAGGGAAATTCAATATTTATGCGTATGAGCCCAATTCAGGCTAAGTAAATTAAAAATAAAATTTTAACTCAAAACATAGGTAATAAATATGGATGAATATTCTCGTTTACAGCAGAATGCGAATTGCTAATATATGGAGTGTGATGACTTCGATAGTCAGAAAAGAATTGATGTTAGCTTTTTGTCCCTCGTTAATACCCCTGTGTGTTTGCAAATGCACTTTTACCTTATTTATCGATCCCAGTGTATGTGAAACGTAAACAAAAATTAATGAAAGTCTACAGAGAGACTGAAAAATACTCAAATTTCGGTCTGTAATTCTTCAGTCATACAACTAACTGGTTAATGATTGTGTGTTCCAAAACCCTCCTGCATTTACGAAAATTACTTTAGTTTTAACATTAAATCACTCCTATCGAAGCACTTTGAAATTACGAGTTCTTTTGTATGATCAGCAATTTCGGGTGTAATCGCTGCAATCTTACTAAGGAAAAACACGCATACATTCTTACTAGAAACGCTGCTGTTCTTGTAACCACTCTATTCTCTAAACTTCTTCAAAATTTCCTATTCTTGCGTTAGTTTATCCTTGAGTACATAATTCGTAAAATAATTTATATTCGTATATATTATTCGTATATTTGTAAAATTCGTAAATTTGCAAACGTTTTTATCCTTTGAACTCCGTATGTCCCTTGGCCTCAGGATTAATAAATCACATCTGGCTAGCTATTCGCCGGTTGTCTTCTTTTATAACCTAACACATTCTAATTGTACACCAACATTATTAACTTCACGCTTTCCTCTAGAAACACATCATATGTGTTTTACTTTTCAGTGCATTTTCGCTCAACTCGAAACACTACGAAAGTCTCCGATGCTTCCTCTGCAACGGATCTTCAAATATTTTTTTTGCTTATTCTCATTTCATGGTGAGAAACTTAAAGGGAAGTAGAAGGAAAGCGAAGGAGTTAGGATATAAAGCAATCGTGAAGCCAATATTAAATTAGGCGACAAATTTATAGGATGACATTAACATTAAAAAGATCAAGAAATTCTTGGTTGGGAAAAATTAGAAAAATGGCGGAGGGTGAATGGATCGGTAAGCATCATTCAAGTAAGACACGGTGGCGAGGCTTGGAATGAGTTGAGAAGTAAAATAGTCAGGGTTACCCTGACTGTGGTCTTAAATACATTGGGCAAACCAGAAACGGAGTCATTACAAGGTTCAACAAAGATTTAAGCTCATTTCAAAACTGGCAGATTCTACAATTCTAGTGTAACCAAGCACATGGTGGAGCATGCACATAATATTTCAGTGGCCGATTTAAAGTTAATTTGTAACATTAATTCTGGTTTTAATTCCTAAGGGAATCGATACTTACATAAAAATCGCAATGCTGTCATGAGCAGAATTTCCCACTTATTCTGAATATCTTCTTTCAGAGAGGAATTCAAATAGAATTAATCATATTTATGATTTGGGATCAGTGTTTGACTTAAAGTTAATATTTGATATGTATATAAACTGTATCACTATCAAAGCTTACAAAATATTTAGATTCATTGGAAAAATCTTGCCATAAATCTCTGTAAACTCCCTTTGTACGATCACAATAAGAATATTAATCAATAATCTGGAACCCATTCCACAATAAGTACGTTCATTCTATTACAAGAGTCCAACACAAGTTCCTTTTAGGATGGTATAATTTGAATTTAATAATGAAAGAGAAATAGATCAGTAAGATACTTTACTGAATCTACTTCATTTACCATCCCTTCAAGTCCATAGAGAGAATATTGATATACTTTACCTGTACACACAAAGAGTTAAATAACCTGGTATTCTGTCCTGAAATTCTATCCCTCTATCTTTAAAAATTCCCATAGTACCCACATGTGCCTCCAACCTGATTGGAATCCCCTACCTTCCAAAAAATTATCTCTATCACCTCCATATATTTCTCATCATCTGCTCATGCAATATCCAACACATATCCAAAAAGCCTGTAGTAAACCAACTAAAAGGCTTAGTTTTCATAAGTTGTACTGTAGATAGATGCAATGAAAAGGTAAGAGAGCAATGTTATTTCACCTTAGTCAGGACCCATCTGAAATATGGGGCAAGTACTCGTATTTGATGCAGCAGATAAAACATATACTCCCAAACTTGAGAAAGTGCAGCAGAAGGTAATACGATTTGTTAAAAAGTGCCATGTGATGTTCTCAGATGGTTGAGAATCCTTGAAAGATAGGAGGGCAGAAGCTATTCTGCAATTCCTTGCTAAATTCAGAGAAAGCACATTTGTGGAAGATGTAATCAGTACTATACAAAGCTTCTGCTGCTTCAGCCAATCCAGCAATGAGTATAAAGTAAGAGAAACAGATGTGCTCTTAATTTGGAATCAGTAGTAGTAGTATTGTTAAAAGTACTTCGACTGCTTTGATCAATTTTCACGTTGGCTCCCACCGGTAATTTGGAATTCCTCCACTTCGATAGGCAAAGGGCCATACCCACTATGAGCAGTTGGAGATTTCAAAACTCTCTCCAGGCCTTCTTTAATGACCATCAATTGAGAACCTTCCCCCCTATACTTCTCAATTCTTTCTTCCACCATTCAAATTTTGTCACTGATCATTCACCCTGTAACCCCTTCTCTCCCTTCCCATTCCTATCCCTAAGTATGTAACAGTTTCCAGTTTCCAGGCACCTGAGTGATGGTGGTTGGATGAAGCAGGATGGTGTGATTGGCAAAGAATGGTTTCTGACAAATAGAGAATAGAATTTTGTGGTTGGTGATGCACAGGTTTAAATCTAGAACATTTAGGGAGTGGTTAACTACGTTCTCCATTGTAAAAGTTAGAGAGGGGTGAAGGGAGATCAGAATGTTTAGAAATTGGTAAATTTGCCTATATGAGCCTACAAAATTCTCATTTCTCACCTACCACAAAATTCAATTCTCCATTTATCGGAAACTGTTCTTCACCGATCACACCATTCCTGCTTTGTCTAACCACCACCACCCACACAAGCTTGTTGCTTTTCACTCCCTGATCCATAAACTAGTCAGCATTCCTATGTCCCCCAATTAATTTAAAAAAGAACTCACTACCATTCACCTAATAGTGGTCAATAATGGTTACTCCTCAGGTCTAATAAACAAACTATTAGAATGCAAAAAGAGGAAAATTGCTCTAAGTCATATATTCTCTCTGTCTCCCATTAACATTCAGAAACCTCCATTTATTAATAAAATTAATATGTAGAGGCTGTACTTGGTGGAATGAGATGATAACCCTAAGGAAAAGAAATACTTTGTAAGTTCCACAACTTTGTTTTAATTCCGACCAGTTTCGACCAAGGCTGGTCATCATCAGGTACATTACATGGGAAGTACAGCGTATTTAAGTGCAGAAGGGAGGGAGGGTCAGGGGGAGGCAGTTTAGAGTGATTGGTCGTGGAAGAGGAATTTAGAGGGGAGGGAGAGGAAGGAAGGGGAGAGGAGTTAGGGAAGGTGTAGTTGTTTGTTATATTGTTCTTATGGCACAGGATTTCTATTATCTGTTATGTCCCAATGTCTCATTTCTTATTTTGCATTCTTAAGCCTGACAATGAACTGGAGGTTTGAAACCATTGGTTGCAAAGCCAAAAATATATTTGTGGAAAAGTGTGTCATATTTATTATTTAATTTATAATGGAAATCCACCGAATCTCGCTAGAGAGGATAAATTTTAATGAAATAATGTCATGCTGGAAATTTTAGAAGAATTAGCTCTGTAAAAATTATTTGTTATTATCTTTGATTAACATGAGTGTGATTGTAACCAGTAACTCCCATGATTTAAACATTAACTGTTATAGTTCCAGCACAACTAAGGTCAATCCTGTCTACTCTGGCATTCCGAGCACATGTCAGATGAAGAAATTATTAAGGGTGAACTAAAGCATATTAAGAAAACTTTCATCCAAAATGGTCATCATCCTAAGGAAGTGGAAAAGGCCCTCAAAAAGACAACCTGGAACACCAAAATAGAGAGGGAAAAGCCAATGGCCACTGCCTGCATCCCACATGTAGGCCCAATATCCAAAACCATTGGAATGTTTTTTGGAAGAATTTTGGAAAAATACAATGTTAGAATGGTATACAAACCCCCGAAAAAATTCGGAAATTTCCTTACCAAAGGGAAGGGTCCCCTCAAGTTAAGGATCACCAGAGTCTACAAAACCCCCTGCCAATGCAGCACAGTATACATCGGGGAAACAGGAAGAACTATAGGGACCAGAATTAAAGAGCATAAAAGGAGCATCCGATTGAAACATCCAGAGAAATCAGCAATAGCAGAACACTCTATAACCAATGGCCACAAAATAAACTTTGCCGACACAAAGGTAATGTGCCATGCTCCCAAATTCTGGGATAGATTGATCAAAGATTCAATTTGTATTGGGTTGGAAGAAAACACCATGAATAGAGATGATGGATACTCAATTAACAAGACATGGAGACCTGTCCTGCAGAAGTTCAGCGGAGGGCATAAAACAATTGGCTACATCAAGAATAAATCAGAAAACAAGGTGGGGGAGAGAGTAGACTACAATGTGATTAGCCACAATGACAATGTAACCAATAACAAAAAGTGAGAGTCACCAGGAACCTACTATATAAACCCCCAGAATCTCGGCTCAGAATCAGTTTTAAAACACCACCAAACCTATTTCTAAAATTAATTGTTGATAAGATGATGGTTTAGGTACTGCCATAGTTAATCATAGGGACTTGCTTGTAGAATTAAAAGAAAATTGCTTTAAAATATTTGACACCACTAGTGAATACAATGTCAGAGATCCTAGGAATCAATTATTGCATCAGAAGAATACTTCTCGAAGTATAATCAAACCATCAACATTGTATCCTGTATTTTTGAGAATGCAATGAATAATTGGGGAAGTATCAGAGAAGTTTGCATAAAACATTAATTTTTTGCTGATCTTAAGCATTCATTGCTATTAGCATCAATGAAAATTGCCTCTCTGTACATGTGGAACCATAGATGAGTACCTCTGAATTTTAAGTATTTCTGACTGAGATATCACCAAAATTTGACAAATAAGAAGTTTCTCTGAGGGCAATCATATGTAGGAAAAAAATATATATTGGATGAGAAAATAGAGAAGGTGTGTGAATGCTTTTAAAGGAGTTCATTGCTCCATCTCAAAGTAACCAATAGCGTGACAAGGAATGCAAGAATTGCACTACCTCTTGGAAAAATCTGGAATTAAACAACCTACACTTAGGGTTGCTGAAATTGTGTGTATTTATTGTAGTGTTTTCAGCTGTTGCTGCTTCCCAATTCTTATCAATCTCTTTTAAGCCAGTCCCCCTCTTGAAGTCCTTGCTTCATTCATTCATTTCAATCACACTCACTGTGTCTTGCTTTTCAGATTTGTCATGGTTGATGTAAATGAACTATTACTATGATCCTATGGAATGTGGAGAGTGGAAAAGTTGCCAATGGGTTTTAAATATGAAGAAATTTTTTTCAATATCACCAAGAATTAAGATACAGAGAGACTGTCTGTATGAAACCACCTCCCAATTTATCTTAACTGGTCAAATTCTGTCTAAAAATATGAGTTGTTCTCAGGGCAGGTCATCCATCGAGTGGTGAAAAATTTTCCATGTGAGCCTCTTATGCACTTCTTATTCCCTTGTGATGCATGTTGGGCTGGCATTACAATTAAGGAGGCTCCAGGAAAAAGTATTTTATTAGAACCCTGGGAGTTTGCTTATTTTAATTAATTAAGTTAAAGAATATAGATAGAAATTAAATCAATTAATATAGGTAGTTATGTATGCATTTCAAATTAACTGAAAAATTCATATTTATAGTCACTGTCATCAGAATTTGATGAACAATGTGACAATAACTCAATCACTCTATTATTTGCTCTGAATTTCAGAATATTTAAAAGGAATAAACGTGAGAGTAGAACACTGAAAGTTGAAAAATATGCATTTGTAAAAGCAATTCTCCAAAGATAACGTGTTTATTTCATTTACACCAAAGAGAGGGAAATTAAATTTTCAATTCAAAGTTAATGTGAAAGGTAACAACTCGTATCTATCCTCCTAATACATTCAGAAAAAATGATCCTAGTTCATTTTTTCAAAATTATTTAGAAGGTATGAAAAAATTCAAACTGCATATAGATTGTAGAATTTGTAAAGTGCGTTCAATTTTTAATTTGGATGCTTCTCATATGAATCAAAATCATATCCCAAAAGCATAGAGCATGCTTAAGGATTTCATATGACACATTTACTTAAAAATTGTTATTCCTGTGATATATGGTCATTGTTGTTAAATGGTATACAAGTGGCTGAGTCATGAATTTACATCACTTTACCATGTGCTGATTGGATTCACACAAACTCTGATAAAGCAGGGGATCTACATGGACCCCTCCTCTACATAATTTTAAAGGCAAATAATTGCTCTTTTGATTGATGTAAAACATGTTCCAATATTATGCTGATCAGTAACAAACATGCAGAAATGAGCAATATGAATGTCATAAGCTATGAAGACAAGCACTAAATCCAAATTATGTGAGTGACAGCTCAGAAGAATGCAAGTATCTGAGCAGAGTCACCTATGAAGTAATTAACGATGGATGAATAAATATGAAAACATTTCCCATACAGAACTTCAATTGTCTATAACATAACATTCAATTGTATATAAAATAACTGTTTCATTACTAAGGATCAGAGATAGTGACTGACACAAAAAATGAAGGATAAATAATCAACTAAATTAAAATTAAACATGCTGCTTAAATAGCTAACAGAACTACTAATAGAATCAGCTCACTCCTCTGTTCTTTTAAGATTCTTCTGTGACCCTGACTCCTCCAATTCTCTATTATTTATCTTTGACTCCTTAGAAGAGGTCACTTAGCAACTAGTTATAGAGAAATTTGCTGTACTATAATTATTAATCAAATAAATAGGATAGTTATTTTAAATGTATACAAAGTTAAATTTATAAAACAGATTTATTTAATCAAGCAATCTGAGAGAAACCAGATACACAAGAAATAGGGCTGTGCACAAAATGTCATTAACAAATCTATTGAAAATTTGCTCTCAGAAAAAGAATGGTATTAATTAGATCTTCTTTCATTGATGCTGTAAAATCTTTCAAAGGGTTTCTTCGGTCCTAGTATGTGCAAATATTGAATCACCTAATTTGTAGAGCAGTAGTTCATTTTACTGATATTTTATGAAGCATGATGCCATTCAAAATTTATCTACCTTATCATATTTACATCTAATAACCATGTAAAATTGTATCAAGCATAATAAATAATTAGGATGGGAAAATGTAATCGCAAAATCATTTCAATTTGAAGACAAGAAGGCATATTTTATTTGTTCCAGAAGACATTTTGTATTATGTATCATAATTCATTTGTTCTTATGTTATGAAAGAAAGTAGACATCAACATCACTTCATTGATGAAACTAGATGTCCAGATGTTAGCATTTGAAAGTTTTTAACATTAATATATCTGCAAAGAAATTACTGAACTACCAGTTACATGACACAGAAAATTAGGAGTATAATTAACATAAACTCAGAAGCATATGGTACTCCTGTATATGATGAAGCATGCCAAAAACGTTCATATGGTATACTACATGTGTGAAAGCATACAGCAGCACATTGGTTAGGAGGTATAGGTGTAGGACTTTGACTAAGCAGAATCCAGGAAAAATTTTCTGATTGATCTAATGGGATGCATTCATTATAATGGAGACTATTTGGTGCAGGCATAAATAAAAGAGATAATATTGAGGAACTTATTTAGTGATCTATTTGCCATTGTAATAAGAGAGTGAGTGCATGGATTGCTATACATGTTGCTTTAAATCCTTATTAACAGGTGGAGGACATAACATATGCTGAATTGGCTCTTCCAAATGCTCACACAGTGTATGTACCCCCTGTTAACAGACGGCAAGAGCCAACTGTATATGCTCAGATTGATGTTTCAAAGAAAGTGCCACAGGCAATTGACTGTGCCCACCTTTCCCAAGCACAGCAACAGCAACATCTCCTACTCCACCATCTGCACCCATCTGTAATGCTTTCTCAAGCTCAACTTCATATGCATCTCCATCAGCCACACCACCCTCCATGGCCTGAAGAGCCATCAAGCGTGGAGACCACTTATGTCTAGCCTCCAGAAAAGCATGGTATAGACATCATGCTATAGTGAACAAATTACCCTGTAGTCATTAGAAAGGTATATTAATGCATCATGAGTTTATCTTACCTCTTAGTTAAATAATGAGATTGTTCTTACATAGCCAGTTTCTTAATTACAGTACTAGGAGAAAACAATTACCATATGTGTGAGAAAAATTTGTAGAGATTCTGAAAATTGATATAGGCCCAGTTCTGCCACCATGCTAAAGTCACTGTTAAACTACTCATGAACTCCCCCATTAAGAATGGCAGGACTTTATTTAAATGGAATATGAAGCCTGTAATAGGAAAAATCATATCTTATTCATGCTATTAAGTTTTTTAACTGCAATTGTTAGAATATACATTATGTATTGGTTTAAAATTGCAAGCTGAAAGTATAAGCTGAATGCCTTAAAGGTAGCATAATCAAATTTTATTGAATGTTACAGATCACATGAAACTTGAAGTAAAACAACTTTTTACTCTTAATTATTGCAAAAATCCATTTTTTCCAAAAAATACTTTCCCTTTCTTTTCCATTTTCTGATATGTGGATATAAATGTTGTGATTCTTTTATCACATTCTTGATCATGACAATGTAACTACTCAAAACACGCCAATTGAAATGCATGTTGAGTATTTTTTATTGATTTGCAGGCTTTATTTCATTTACAAAATTGTATTTCATATGCAAAATGGCAGATTTTGAAGGTCCTTTTTGATAATCCTGTAGTTTCATACTTCTGTCCTACGAGAAGTGAAGTGAATTATTTTCTGAAGTATAGAAGTGTATTACTTATGATGATTACAGATAACATAGATGTAAATATATACACAATGTTGATTATCATAGATGCAAAATTTCTGGGGATTGTATATCTAGAAATTGGAAGGATTGGTGGTATCTAAGTCAGGGTATTTTGGATGTGTATGAGTGTTAAATGTCATGTTTTAAAACATTTTCTAGGTTAATTATTCAGGCATTAAAGGGAAGTTTAAGATATTTACTTAATATATTTAATCATTATAATATAACATTTCTTCCTTTTCTTTGTGATTACAATTGGTCATAATGGTCTGATAATCTTTGATATATGACATAATAACAAAATTTCATATTCTACTACGCTAGTGGGCATGTTCTACTTATGAATAGTTAGCTCATAGCTATATATTGTAACTTAATTCATTACGTGATTGTTTGGGGGAGGGTGCTGCCGTTTGCCTCGTCACCTGATGAGAGAGAACCACGTGAACGGAAGTCGCGGCGGAAGAGAAAGTGTGGATCTGCGTTGGAGTTGGCAGTTAGTCAGGAGGAAAGATCGGAAGGGGGAACAATATAGATATAGAAATTATACTTGACATATAATTAATTAATTCTACATTTTCTACAATGAATACTTATTCCAAGCCAGAGATTTTATGTTGATATTAAAACTTGAATCCTTTAATTTGGATGTTTGCATTAGATTCTAAGTAGATAGCTTATGTAGTAAGTTTGTCCAGAAATATCTAAAATACTATTTTGAATGTTCCAACCATGAGACAGGTGGCCAACTTGGCAGCTTAGCTTAAAGAGATCTTGCTGCTTTTTATGAATGCTTGGTGGCCTCAAAAATGATCTCCTGTCCTCAACAGCATCCATCCAAACATAAAATTCACCATGGAATTGGAAAAGGATGAAAGACTTCCTTTTCTGGACGTTGAGATCCACAGGAAAGCTGATAGCAGCGTGGGACATAGTGTGTATGGAAAACCCACACATACAGATCTTTACCTCAAAAGCAATAGCCACCACCACCCATCACAGTGCAAGGCGGTGCTGTCCACTATGGTCCACCGCGTGAAAACCATTTCAGATGGGGACAGTCTCGCACTAGAATTGGCACATCTGCACACCACCTTCCAGCAAAATGGGTACACCAAAAGAGACATTGACGCAGCTTTGGATAAGGCAAACGAACCACAAGGATCAGACCGGACCCTTGAAAGGGCTGTTTACGGGGTGTCGAGCACTGACAATGACAGAAAAGATGAACCGAATCCAGTTGCAACTGCATGCATTCCATACCTATCTACAGTTTCTGCGAAAATCTCCAGGATTCTGAGCAAATATAACATCCAGACTGTGCACAAACCAGTCCAAAAACTAAAGGAATGCTTAGTGCATGTGAAGAATAACCTGGGCCTAAGAACACCTGGAATCTACCAAATTCCATGTGAATGTGGGGCCTCATACATCGGACAAACTTCCCAAACTATCACAACCCGCATCAAGGAACACTCCAGGTTCATACATCTAGACCAACAGGAGAAGTCAGCAGTGGCCGAGCATTGCCTGGAGCAAAGACACGAGATCATTTTTGAGGCCACCAAACGACTCGGCCACACAAATAGTTATTGGGACTGTATTACCAAGGAAGTCATCAAAATATGGCTGAGGAAAAACAATTTCAACAGAGACAATGGCTACACACTCAGCAAGGCATGGGACCAGATAATACAGGAAAAGTTTAAGAGCCAAAAATGGACCAATCAGGAGAGAGACCCAAGTGGTATATATACTGGACCAAAAATCTGCAGGGTATCTCAGCAGCCCTGAGGAAGATGGCGGAGCTAGCCATTGAAACGTCAGCAACTTTGTTACCTGAACTCATCTGGGTGGTAACCAGAGAACATTTTACTCAAGTCATCCACTAGGAAAACCTCAAGTCTCTAAGTTTGAAGTAGTTTGTAGCTTGGTTGCTCTTATGTATGGAATACATGCAATAGGTTGTAGCTCAAACAAGTTTTTCTGTGATGTAGAAATATGCCTCAAACCTAGTAAACATAGTATACTGTTTGGTTTGTGGACTGCATGATTCATTTCTTATTTTCTGGGAATGATCTTCCACTAGTATATGAATTGAATCCGTAGTACTCTCTCAATCATTAAAACCCTATTATTATTGTTATAATATTTTTTTACGTATCAAAGTAGTATATTTAGGCCATAAACTTGGTTGCAGCATGTTCCTTGTAAAATGCATTCTTTGAGGATGATAGAAAATGAGGTAATATTAACTCTAGCGTTTGCAAGAACTGAATGACTTAAGGCTACTGCACAACTTTGGGTAAGTAATTTCATGTTTTAGAGTGACCTAGAGTGTAGCATAAAGAAATGTTATAGACTAACGTAATTGCAATCAACAATAAACTAATAAAAAATCTTTGTAATTTTATGAATGAGAAATAGGTCAATTAGAAGATTAGACATTAACAGTTATTCTATTTCCCGTAATAAGCCTTATATTTTGAAAAAGAATTCACAGCATAAAGTTAAAAATGTTAAACTATTCAAATATCTTAAAAATATAGAATCCAATATCACTCCCAAATATTTGGTTGTTCTCACTCCTTTTATGTAGTCATTTTCTAACGGTAGATCTGGTGTTTCATCACTTCCAATCACTAGATATTCTGTTTTGTTTTTATTTATAGTGAGTCCAAACTGTTGATATGCATCTTGAAGTTTTCTAACCATGTAGCTCAGATCATCCATGTCTTCTGAGATTACAATTTGGTCATCTGCAAAATATAATGAATATAAAATGTTTTCTCCTACATGTAATCCTAGACTTCTACATTTTTTCTGCCACCCTTGAAGGGCTCTGTCAAGATATATTTTAAAAAGTGTAGGAGATAAACCACATCCCTGTCTCAGACCTTTCGTTGTTTT